>PNEQ01003348.1:0-27242 GCA_003012365.1 Medauroidea extradentata
CCCCCCCCCCCCCCCCTTCTTCACGGGTTCAACAGACTGGGGCGCACACTGCACATGCACCAGCAAGGACAGACAGGATGTTCGCCGCACAGACCTGCCTAGTTCAGACTACCTGAGGCAGGAAACGCATGCACAAGTAAATCTTTAAAACCTTCTCACATTCATCTGACGGTTTTGGCGAGTAAGTAGTTCAAAAGATATCATTACAAATTAACTTCTATGACACCGGCTGTGAAAATGAAAATTATTTACTGTAATTCCCAAATAAATAGGGTGAGCTGCAGTCCTGCAATCAAATAGCACAAACCGCCACTGGGTTGGCGTGAAGAGGTACAAGAAAATTTACACTTTTGATTACATACTGCCAAGAAACACAGTTTAACAAACACTTTATCAACTCATGCATAGTTAGTTAATTTTTGTTGTTAGGCTTTACATCTCGTCAACACCAAGGTCATTTTAGAGACGTTACACATAACTTTACATAAGGACAGAAACAGGAGAGTAATCGGCAGTGGCCTATTAAGGAATCATCCTACCATTCATCTAGAGCAATTACAGAAAACAACGGAAAACAGAAATCAGACTGATCGGAGTCGAGAATTGAACCCGTGTCCACTCAAATATGTATCTAATGTATTAAGTTGAACCAACTTGCTCTGTACATGGTTAATTCCAACACAAACTGTCACAGAATAAAATCTACACGTATTATTGCTAGATAAAACCAAATTCTGAAACAAAAACTAATGGAGAAAAAAGATACTGTAAACTAGAGCCTAGTAATAAAGATACATGTATCATTAGAATTGTAGATACCTGGTTTTCCGTGTTAATGAAGTTCTGTTCTAAATCAACTGCTTGCAACGACGATAAGAACTTTATGCACTCAGGGTCTTCATTCAGGTTGTTATTGTACAGGTCCAGAAGTTTGAGCATCCTTAGACTGGCAAAACTTTCAGGCAATCTACTCAACTGAAACATTTGTACACAAAAAAAACTCCAAACAAACTAGCTCACAGTCATATGAAGACCCTAGAAAATAATTTTAACTAACTGCAGTCGTCCTGCAACACATTTGCCTCAAACTAATTTTGTAAATATTCCAAATTTCTTGGGACTAATAAAGATGTAAGTCTGAACACACAGGGAACTCAAAAATCAGTTTAAGCTAATGAATCATAAAATCACTTATCATTACTATTACACACTGTAATTCTTAAGACTGACATTAGACAGTACATTATATTTGTTCAATTAGGCCTATTTCAATAAATGTTAAAACCCTTAAAACAGATTTCATATTTTTGGTAGGTGTATAATATTTCTAAAATTTAATGTTAAAGGTTAGAGAAAAAAAGGAACATAAACCTATTAGTTTTGTATAGTTTTACAAAAAAAATTTTATTTGAGTTACCATAAGTTAAATGTAGACTGTTCAGTCAATTCCTATTCTCATAATTCTCATTTTTACAACTCTCCTACCTTTTTCCATTGCTGTTTAAATTAAGTCACAATGAGAAGGTACAGATCTATAACATTAAGATAAGTGCTTCACTCCAGTTTTTTTATATGGATATAGACACAGATATGATTCTTTGGATATGTAGGGCCTACATAGTAGGGTTATACCTGACAACTTTTTTTTTCCTTTCTAAATTTGAGTATTTGCCTGGCAGCCATATTTTGGAAACATAACTAAGCCCTTTCATACGAAGGTATTTCTAGCCATATCTGAAGTCCAGACTAAAAATTAAAGATAAGCACTTATCTAAATTGTCTAATGTTTAAAGAATTTATTTTCTACTGTTTTATTACAGTCCGGTACATCTCTATTGATTCTTGTGAATTTCCAGATTCCTGAAAAATGTTTTGGTCTAAAAAATTATTAATATAAAAGAATTTGAATCATAAATGTTTAAGGTTTATTTTACAAAATACACTGATATAGGCCCTACGTGAAAATTTTATTTGTATGACGTTAACTTCCCAAAATATTAAAAATTGTATAATTAATCCAGAAATAAAAATTATTACTAAATCAACAAACCTTGTTTCCATGAAGCCACAATTCTTCAAGAGATGCCAACTGTCCAAATTCATCTGGCAGGGAATCCAACTGATTCCGTGACAGAATGCAACTCCTAAGGTTCTTCAATTTGCAGAATGACGAAGGCAAAAATGAAAGTTCATTGCCACCGAGATCCAACACATCAAGGGCCATCATTCCTTTAATGTCTTCAGGAAATTCTGTTAGCCCTACATTGCAGATTACAAGTTTCCTCAGCCTCGTGCTGAGACTCAACTGGCCCGATGGCAAGACCCATATGGCATTACCAGGACAGTACCCCCTATCAGGTTCATTACCCAAATCCAATACTTCCAAACCCTGAAGGCCTTCAAGGAATGTCAACATAGGCACAGTCAGCTTGCAGTTTGACACATTTAAAGACTTCAGAAGCTGCTTCCGCAAGTACTTAACACACGTGTTGAATGACAACGACCTTGAACTAGCTTCCATCATGTGATTGTGATTCAGGTTCAGTTCCTTCAACCACATGCAGTGATCCTCAAAAAGCCAACTCGGGAATAAAAACAAACTGTTGTAGCTTAAATCCAACTTCACTAACTTGCCGCAACACCTAAGCATTCTGTCGAAACTAACCAGACCATTGTGAGACAGGTTCAACTTAACCAAATTTTTTATGTTCAAAACGCATTCCGGCAAATCTTTTAAATCATTAAAGGAAACGTTTAATGTGTACAACACATGAACTTGCTCTAAGGAAGGTGGAAGAGTTTGAAGATTATTCATCGAAACATCTAACATTTCTAAACACCTGAGTTGACCGATATCGTCTGGCAAGCAGGACAAGTTATTCTGAGAAACATTCAAAATTTTCAAATGCTTCAAGCTGCAAATAGTATCAGGAAGTTCAGTTAAATTGTTTTTACTCAAATTTAGATATTTCAGACAAAGCAGTGAGGAAAAAACACTTTCCGGTATTGTACTTAAGTTGTTGGATGAAACATTCAGGTTTTGAAGAGTGTGGAGAGCACACAACTCTGCAGGAATCTGCTCAAGGGAATGTCCCATTAAGTTCAAATCTGACACATTATTTAATTTTGCAAATTTAAGACTACGTAAACTTTTCAAATCCACGTCATGTGAAACATCTGTATGACATTGATCCCCTTGTTCGTGTTCCACCAGAGTCACCAACTTTGGAATAACAACACCATTAAGTGCTCTTGTTTTACATGCTGATAATTCTTCGCAACTTCCTTCTTCAGTCATTAAGTTCTCGCTTGTATCCATCTTCCACTTCATCACAGATGATTTCTGCTGGGAAAATAATGCAGACAGTTTAGTCAAATATTATTTTCATCAACAGTAAAATAAGTAAACAAATCACACATGTACTCAGTGCAAAATACCTCACCAGTTCAAGGTCAGGCACTGTAGCTGTGACCAAAAGTAGTGACATGCTTCTCAAGTGCACTCTAGAAATACTGATCTTTTTATCTCACTAAAATTCAGTAATTATTATGACAGGCTTAAATTAAATGAAACTTATTATCCATTTGTGTTATACATTACTGAGGGTTGCACAAGACAGCTGGTGAGAACTTATAACTATTTTGCCCGAATAGAAGACATTAGCTCCTGTAACAATAAATTTGTATTTGTCATGACCGATTCTAAGAAATTAGTATGCTCCACTTTGAGAGCAGATTGTAACTTGACAAATCAGTAGTCCTCAGTCAAAAGAAGATAATGTGGGCTACCACAACAAATGCCTCTGGTTCCTCGTTTGCTGGTAAGCAAACTTTTTTGTTTAAATAATTGTGATAAATAAACATCGTCCTAGCATAAGCAGCCAATAAAGGAAAGTCGTTCACAAATAATGTCCATTTATTAATTTTTAATGTTCATTTTTATCAACCAAAAACACATATGCAAAAGTTTACCCTCATCTAAAAGAAATTGATGATGTGACAAGAGTCAATAAAAGTAAAGTAAAACAGATATAAGGAATGAGAAAACAGTATTGCATCTATGCAAAGTGCAACATTTATGTCACCTGGAAAGAAAAAATTTCTCAGGAAATGAAAATAAAATTTTAATTACTTAAAAATAAAAATAGTCTGTCTGTCTTTGAAAAAGAACTTTACAAATAGCATTAAATTATTTTGAATGTGGGAAAAGAGGGGCAAATCCCCACAAAAAATCTACAGCATACATACATTTGGAAATACGTTACACCCAGTAGCGGCCGGTGAAGTCAGATAATAGATGTTCACACATTGTCTCGAAAAATAATTAAGAAAGAAAATTTTACATTAAAAACAATCACAAATTGTTCCTATACACTAAATTTCGTGTTGTTTTACTAAACTTTTCATGACACAGAACGTGCCTTAAAATTACATTACTAGCACTGAAAGTTGTATCATTTCCATTAATTTAATTTTCAGGCAAATTTCAATATGTATATTAAATAAGCAGTAAGTACGTATAATTTTCTACCTAGTTTAAATTTAATTGTAAGGTTATTATTTTCGGAAATTAAGTGATCATTAATATTTTCTTTATTCCTGACGTTCGATGTTAAAATATAATTTTCTAGTAAGGATATTGGGTAATATTTCATATCTAGGGTGCAATATGTAAAAATACTGTTTGTGCGAACATACATTCATTACCTGCATTCTGTATTATTAACATTTGTTTACAGCGTCTCCTCGCCAGTTTTGCTGAGGTCTGGTGTCACATTTTTGCTCAGAATGTTAGTTTGGCCTGGCATTAGGTAAACTGTAACTGCTGGCATCTAGCAAGGTGTTTTATAGTTGCGGGGACGTAACACTTGCTGCACCAGTAAGTGCTGCCACCTAGAGGTGATAGAAGTAACAGTTTCCACGATCAACAGGCATCAGCACAGTCCGACATGTGCTCTTCTTCAACGTTAAAACTCCCATAACAGGCAACGTCATTTTATCGTGCGAACGCGCAGAAAGGCTGAGAGAAGAGCACAACTCTGTTGTGCACAGTACAGTGTTGCAACATCGCAGCTTTACAGGATAAAAACTCCGTGCATTTGTGATCTGTTAGATGAACATTTCAAACTGTACTGGCGCTATAAAACACACAAAAATGTTTTAAATATTTTACAAAAATACTTCACATAAAACTGGGTGTGCACATGCACTTGTGCACTTATATACCAGCCACTACTGGTTACACCAAAAATTGTAGCTAGGTAATTAATGATGATTGCCTAGATGTACATGACTGTGTGCATGTAAATATTGCAACCAATCTACAAGACAATGGAACTGCAAAAATCCAGAGGCTGCGACAACATAACTCATGTAGCCCACTGACATGGCTATGTTGTGAATGGTTGTCAGCCCACCCGTACTGGCACCTTTGTGTCTAGTGTCCCGGTGGAGGCATTAAAGTTAATGTAGCTACCTCGACAGCCTGTATTTGTGTGAGTGTGATACAAAATTGAAGGAGCACTAAGGGCACCACCGACTGGCATACATAATGCAGTATCACTACTAGGTGCAAGTCACTCTGGCATGCAGTGCTTTACTATTATCTAGGGACTTTAATCTGTGATAGTATCATTTTATTTGTGGGACAAGGCTGCAAAAACTGAGTAATCAGACTACTCGCCGTTCACCAAGGCGATCTGCGTTCGATCTCCAGCAGGGTCGGTTCCTAGATTTTTGCGTGGGAATCGTGTCGGATGATGTCACTGGTTGTTACGGGTTTCCGCTGGGATCTTCAGTTTCCCCATCCTTCTTATTCTAGCACACCATTGGAGGGCCTCATCCCATGTCATCCTTGGAGGCAAGCAGATACATATAGGTGGGCAGTACTAAATCTGCATCGGGATGTGATTTCCTGGCCCTCCGGTACCTTCCTCATAAAATGTTTATTTTATTTGTGGGAAGTATGGTTCAATGTCCAATGCCCTGTTTTAGCTCTGTGTTTTTCAAAACTGGTAGGTGTCTTCCCACATATGGCAGTCTGATAACAGTTTTTAGCCATTTGAGGTATCACAAAATAGTATTTCTAAAAAACAGTTGCTCAACTTATAGGGACATAGTTTTAAGGGTGTGTTCTTTTTGTACATAAACAAATGAAATACATGTCACATTATTTCATAAAGAAACTAAACAAATGCAACCTACTGCAACAAATTTAAGATGCCCTTTAAGTGTGCAATAAAGAAACTATGCTAGACAGCAGGCCTGTTATGTGGGACATAAAAATTTTTGGGAGCACATGGACTGAACTTAAAATTTTATAGTGATGCGTTTATGGTTTTGGGTGTACATGATTATTTAATAACATTTTAGTGTACGAAATAAGAAAAGAAAGCTAACTTTAACAGTCTCCAACGACCGTTTTGTTGTGTCGGGAGTGCCTTGTTGATTTATGTTCCAGATTGCTGGAAACTGTAGTAGTGGTATGTGAAATAGTACCACGCAAATCAGAGAAGTGTTGATTAGGATTAAGTGTTTGGTTGTTTGAACTGTTATCGTATTGCATTTTATGTAAAGACACGCTAGTTTTGGTTTGTGTAACTGAACAATGCAATGTGCACTGTCTGATTTTGGAATAAGTTAGTGCTGTCTGATTTTGGAATAAGTAAGTGCTTCTGGAGAGGAATGGAATGGATATTGCTGTTGTAAGGTAAGTCGTTGAGGTCAAATAATATTTTGTGTTTTATTTTATAAAATATTATTATGATAATGTCATGTAACTTACTTTGCGATGTCAACATATGTACGTTTACAGTATTTGGAAGTTGTAGGCCTATCGCAAAGTAACAAAGCGTGGATGGGTAACATTTTACTATTCAATCCCAATATATTATTGGTATCAAATAGTAAAATAAAACTCATCTGCTCTTTATTACTTTACGGTACAAAAAAAAAGTAAAATTTAGTACTGTACAGTAGCTAGGTAGGTGAATTTTTTGGTTAAGTAATTCTGATAATGCATAATTTGTATCTGGTTTCGCAATGTAATAAAGAGCAGATGGGTTTTATTTTACTATTTTATCCAAGTACAACGATATCAAATAGTAATATCAAACCCATCCGATCTTTGTTACTTAGCGATCCTAAGAGGACATTATCATTTATGTGTGTCCCCGCACAAAGGCCCCCACTTTCCAGCGAATCCCCGTGTGTTGATGTAAATGAGAATGTTGGGTAGTGTGACATCATCGGCGCCATGTTAGTTTTGTAATTACTTGTTTATTTTTGTGTATGATGGGAAAGTAAAAAAATCCCCTACCTTCTTTCAAAATATCTGACTACTGTCCATATCATGCCTAAACACAGTTTGTTTTGGTTTCAGATTTACTCAAAATAAAACAGATATAATAGTTATAGGTTGGTAAACATCCTGTGAACAAACTCTAGACCTCCTGCTTTGGTTGCCAGAAACATGCAAACACCACTATAAACAGGAGCGCAAAAATGCTCTGTTCATACAATCCGCTACCGATTCAACTGGTAAAGTACGCGAATTATTAACCTTAACGGTATCGTATTGTAAAATAACCACAAAATTTCTTCTGATTCACAGAACACATTTGTTACGTTAATATGTTTGACATGTCACAGTTAACATAAAACATTTATCACACGTAAAACTTTATAATAATGTAACGAGAAAATTTACAGCAAAAACAATAAACGCACTTTTACCAACCATCAGTCTGACACACTTCCACAGCCAACATAAACGTTTACCAACACCGTTCAAGTTTAACACGCAAATGACATCTAAATTATAAACGAATAGCTTCTCTGCGTGTCTAAACACACTGCTGAGGCAACCACACACCTGCCTTCAGAATGTTGCAGGGTTAACCTCTACTGCAGTAACGGCATAGGGCTACATAAATTATATACAGTACATTTAACTGCGTAACATATTATATAACAACGTTTAAAACGTCATATACGTACCATTCAGTGCACATATGTCTAATTTAACGCCATTCACTTAAAAACCTATACTAAACGCCGACTACCCTACATTCAAACTTATTTTGTACATGGTTTTTGTTTTTGTATCTACTAAAAAAAAACCAGGTTGGCCAAAAGTTGACGAAACTAACTGTAGCCAACATATTCGTAAAAAATACCAATTAAATTGTATTATAAATGATTCTTTAAGCAGCAAGTGAAGTCCCTATAGAATTCGTCATAAGATTTACAAAGAGAAGTAATTCTTACAAGACAAGTACATACATAAATAAAACATAACACATCTTTCATCTGACCTTAGGCGCTTACGGAAACTACTTCGGATCCACTCGATAGCGAGTATATTGGTCGGAAACATCACGCAGTAAAGATTTACCGGCCCTCAAGATCTCAAAATGTTCATGACTCGATCCTGTCCCCGGATCCTCATAGAACTACCGTGCTCGGGAACAGGGTAGATAGCAGTCAGCAGACGATACAACTGGAAAGCGCGCGTTAAAAGTAAACAAACAAACTTCCGGTTCTGGATGTGTACAAAATAGAAAATACGTTGTATGGTGGTTTGAGTGCATGTTCGCGGAAAATACAATAACGGCTCGTAGTATTATTGTTGAACAAAAAGTCTGGAGCTGTTCATGAAGTAAAAATGGCGACTGAAATGACAACTTCTGCAGATTTTGCCATAAAAAAAAAGGCCGCCTAGGTACCACTCTTTAGATTTGCAACCGCTCGTTAAGCATTAAACTACCGTTTAGATCCAGTCACGTGACCAATGCTACCTATTAGGATTATACCTAGTATGTTTCCGTAAACGCCTCATGATTCTCATTCCCTCTTTCTGTACATAAAAAAGAAACTATTACTATTTTATTTATTTTAGATACGCATTCATATGCATAGTAATATTAGGCGATTTTCATTTTTATTACAACACTACATTTATTAAAGACCCAAGAGATCATCGTTAATACTATATAATTTGTTTTGTAGTAAAGTATAGTGAGTATATTAAAAGGAAATCGAACAGCTACTTTTTGAAATTGTTTGTGTCTGTGATCGTTTTTTTTTTTTTTTACTAGTATATTTTATCCGGAAATCCATCATACAGCTTGTGTGCGCAGCAATGGTGACGACGGAAAAATAACGCTTGTGTATTATAAAATAAAAAATTAATTGTACTGTAATATTGATTTTTTAAATTGATTGCTTTTATTGGAAAAACGATCGGTTATAGTCAAGAAGGACGTGAACATAAGCCGATACCATGAATGGTTCTAAAAAATTAATATTCCTTAAAATATTAAAAATAAATTTCATTAATTATTTTGAATGATTTTTAGCTTTGATTATCAGTACTTGGCGTGATTAATGAGAAATTATTAATCTGCCCGCTTTGAGAAGACATAGGGGTCATGCTGGTTTTGAGACATTCACTAACTTTGTTTTGATGAGTCGAGGGAAAAAGGGAAATATTTAGGGAAAAAGGAAAAATGTTAGGTAAAATAGGACATTTTAGGGACAAGAGAAATTTTTACCGAGATTTGAACAATTTTGGGGGATTTTTAACTTTTTGGTTACCTCTAGGATAAATTCAAGCTCAAGGTCATCCAATATGGCGTCCGGGGTCTTGACGTCACAACGTGGCTCCACAAATCCGCACTCGACCGAAAGTCTACACACCGAATCCTGCACCAAAGGGATCATAATATACTACTATTATTCAACCTAACACCCACGTTGATTACAGAATTTATATGAAAGTTGGATTTATTTTGGGTGTTGCAACTATGCATACGTGGGTGTTTGTATATAATTAATTTTTATTTTTACATACATAGGGAACTGATTTGTATAAGTGTATACATGACACTGGAATAATACCTAGCTCATTAAATATAGTTCTGCCGTTAGCCAAAGTATGCGTACCTTTTACAATCCTAAGTGCGCTCTTTTTTTTTTTTATTGTGAAGACAAGACAGACTGTAAATGTATCTTACTATTCCTTCGAAATATTATCCCACAGCTTGTATGGGTATGCACATGAGCAAAATAGACTGATTTTAAACATTTGCGAGATGTTAGTGATGCAAGAGATTTAAACATATAGCACGATATGTTGATATTTTTAACAATGTACTTTGTATGTTCTGTTCATGATAGTTTATCAACTATTTCAATCCCAAGAAATCTAATTTGCTTCATGTCGCTGCTTAATTGATATTGTATGAATAATTTAAGCTTTCTGCTTGCAAAATTTGTATTTCAAGCAATGCATTTAGTTTCATCTAGGTTTATAGCCAAATTGTTTGTTGCAAACCATGAGGTTACTTTATTTAATGCATTTATAGCAGAATATTCTAATGACATGTCCGTGTATGGTTTTATAAGTAAACTTGTATCATCTGCGAATGAAAGTATTGAGATATTTGACATTTGCTGTTATAGATAATTCTAATATATGACGAATAATAACAGTCCAAGAATACTCTCTTGTGGAACACCTACATTTATCATTTTAGATCGTGAGTGGTAATTATTTATACACATTCTTTTGTGTTGTTTCGACTACTTTCCTGCTATTTGACAAATACGACTTCAATAAGTTGTATGCATTTCCTCTTATATGCCTACGTTTTTTCATTTTTAAAATAATATTTTGTGATCAACTATATAAAATGCTGTTGATAATTCGAGAAACATTCCAAATGAGCTTAAGGATTCATTATATGTTTGAACATTTTCTATAAATTCACCAATTGCTGATTCAATACTTTTTCCTATTAGAAAACCATGCTGGAAAGGCTTTAATAGATTAAATATAGTGACAAAGTTTGTTATTCTGATCTTTATTATTAATTCAAAAACTTTAGATAGTGAACTTAAAAGTGATATATGGGGCTTTATTTTTCAATCTGAGTTTTGTTTCCTTTTTTATATAATGGTACGACTTTGGACTCCTTGAAATCATCAATAAACATCCCCGTTTAAAAGGATTGAATTATGATGCGAATTAATGGTTATCAAAATACGGTTGAGCATTATTTTACTATTTTGATTGGGATATCATCTAGTCCTATTGAATTCTTATTATTTAACGTTTTCATACAATTTTCTATTCCTATTTGACTAACAGTAAAGATGGTTTATCGCGGGAAAACTTGACTGTTTGCTGGGTTTCAACATACGCCCAGCTTATCAAAAAATCTTTCGCTTGTACACAGAGCTGTTGTCCTATTTGACTGAGCCAATAAGAATCCCGCTATCGTAATATTTGGTGCCTGTTATTGGTCTGCAAACCCGCTACGTCGTGTCATACGTACATCACGCAATCATACATGTCACAAGATACTACAGTGTTTTCAAGGCTATAAAATATTTTCGCGATATATCGTCATCTTTAACTAACAGGATGCAAATAAAGAGATGTTGCAGCAGTGTTTGATTTCTTATGACTTGTGTTCTGCTGAGCTATTTGAGCACATATTCGTCTAATAATGTTACAGAAATATTAATTTATCTAGTTAACTGTATCGACAGCTGTATTTAAGACTGCACTGTTTTGAGACACTATAGTTCTTAATTTTGATGTGATGATTTTTTTGAGCCTAATTCAGTCTTTATTATGTTCCAAATAGTATTAGATTTGCTTTGTGAAATAAATAGGTTGGCATACATATGTAAATTGGCCAGTAACTTACTTAAAATTACCAGCTTTTAGCACTAAACAGTCAAAATATTACTTAAGTTAGTTAGTGTGTTAGTTTTAAAGTTGTAGTCATTTCGCGTTTTCGGAAATTCATCGCGCTTCAAAGTTTTGTAAGTTATTATATAATTTAATGTACATTATTAGAGTGGCATGACAGAACGTGTTAGAAAATAATCTGGGGTAAGGTTGGTTCAGAATTGCTAACATAATAGTAAACATAGAACATAGATCGTTCGCGCAAGAACTAACCTATGTCTTTTTTACTTAGTGATTCACAACAATTCAAATATAATCGTGTGCATAGAGATGCTGAATTAGGAAAGGAAATGGTAAAATTTCCAGTTCTTGTGCAGACGTATTGGACAGCAACCAATCACGGCAAAGGTTTCGTTAAATGTCCACCATGTTGGTTTAACCTCCAAAATACACAAGAATAAAACAAAGATAAATAAAAAATTTCAATGTTAAAAAATCTCCAAATATGATTCCTCTCCAAATATGATGCCTCTTCAAATATGTAAATAGTGTACATAATTGTAATCTACTGTAATCTTGACATACCCCACACACTAATTTTTAACAACATGAAAGATGTCTGTGGAGTGAAAGAAATAAATAAAATAAGTAAATGGACTTCGGTATTATTCAAAACAGAAACGAACAGTTATATTATATGTCTTGTGTTTAAGTTTTACAATGGACGACTTGGCCAGTGACGTCAGAACAGATTACATGCTGAGGAAGTCATCTGTTTTTGCACAAATCACTCGTTTGCCGAAAGCCTCAATGCATTAACATGTTTGTTACATGATTTACACCAAACTGTGTTAAACATTGCTATGTATTTAATGTGATACAGTAGGACTAACAGCAGTTCTTTGAAGAGATGCAAAGTTTCATAACGTCCAGTGATTTTAAAATAAAAATAATCGCATCGGAATGTTCATCACTTCGCATTCATGCTCGCTGTATTGTATTACAGTCTGTTTTATTAGTATTTTTAAATTAACACGAATATGCACAGTTCTTAGGCGAATTATTGTATTTCAAAATAACGATTTATAGTCAGTTAATATCACAAGGTAATTATAGTAGGCTTTTGCCTACTTCTTTTATCTTCGCATGGCAGTAGGCTTATAAAGAAGTTTATATACATATTTTAATGGCTACAAGGAATTTGAAGAAACAGTAGGCTTGCTTATGACATTAATAGTTATTATATTGTGTTAGAATCACATACTAATACGAGTTAATGTATATACATTTCCTTCCTCCCAGGTTATTGCTTCATGTCAGTGGGCATGTACGCCTACATAAGGGTTTATGAGATCCATCCAGGCTATATAAGCCCCATTTTCTTAGCGAACTTCATTCGTATCTTGGTGTTCCGACCAGCTGTGTCTCAGCCTGAAGACGGGGATAGATCGCAATCCCCGAAACATTGCAGTTTTCGTTGGTTTTAACTTGTGTTGTGTTGTCTATTGTCTGGTGTTTGTTGTCCACTGTTCACTGTTTTATGTCTACTTCCATCTTGTTTCATATTGGGAATCTGGTTCTATATTTGTGTCTGTCTTTTGTGTATGTCTTTTGTGTCTGTGTGTTGTGTCGATATTCGTCTGAATTCCATCTCTAGAATTCTTTGTTGTCTAATAAAACAATTATTTTGAAAAAAAATTGTCAGAATTCCTTTGGGATTGCCTCTTTTATATTTTTGTGTGCATTTTATAATTGTTTTTTTTTCTTGTTCGTTTTCATACGTTGTCATTCAACACAGGTTTGATCAGCTAAACATGAGCAATGGTGTATGTCCACTGTCCAATAAAATTTAATAGTGTTTATGCTACCACTTGAGAGCAAATAAGAAATAAAATTCTAAAGTAATTTACGAACATAAATAAAGAGACAAGTTGTTTGATTTTACACTGTAGTGGTTTCGTGCTTAGATTGCCCCCCCCCCCCCACACACAAAAAAAAATCAATTGATGAGGTAACTATGATACGAATTTGAGGGTTTTACCTTGCAGAACTAACCTAGGACAACTGGAGGAAAAATTTATTTTTAAAATGAAAATGGCTAATGGAATGTTATTTCCTTGATAAATATAGGCCTAAGCCTATTGTTTATTTCTCGAAAATATGTGTTAACATTGACTTATTCACATGGATTTCTCCAGTAAGTTACATTTAAGGAGTGTTACAGTTAAATTAAACTAGTGTCATCAATCATCAAATGTTAAACCTAAAATGTTTTCGTTAAGTTTGCTTCAGAAAATATTATTTTAAATTTCATCAAACTTGGTGCACATAAAGGCTACCGTACTGCATACAAAGTCGATTTTACTTTTGACTATTTCGTTCATCTGGTGTTCATATTTTCAAAATGGCGGTCATTTTCATATTTTTAGCACAGTTGTACATATTTTAGGAAATAATTTTTCAGAATTTCAAAACTTTGGTACACATATACTACATACAAAGCTGACTTTACTTCTGTTTATTTCGTTCATCCTGTGTCCATATCTTCAAAATGGAGGCCTACGGTATATATATTTAGCATAGTGTGTCATAGCCTATCTCAGGAAATATTATTTTCTGAATTTCATCAAATTTAGTACACATACTCAGATTAGTAATCCGACTTGACTTTATGTATTTTATTCATACAGTGTTTATATTTTTGAAAATGCGGCAATTTTTTTATTTTGCCATAACTGAGTTTTTTTTTATTTATTTTTATTTTTTTTTTTTTTTTTTTTTTTTTTTTTTTTTTTTTTTTTTTTTTTTTTTTTTTTTTTTTTTTTTTTTTTTTTTTTTTTTTTTTTTTTTTTTCGATTTAAATACTCTTCGTTCAGATATACAGCTTGGAAATTTGACTTGACTTTTGGTTGCGTTTTTCGTTTACTGTGTATTCATATTTTAAAAACTGTAGTAATTTTTTTTTCCTTTATAAATTCATTTATGGCATTAGATGCCTATTTACGTTACTTTTGTGAATATTAGTTCTTACGTTCTAAACGGGAGCAAATATCGTAAATCCGTCACATTGATTTGTTGAAAATGGTTTCACTGTGTAACCCTTTCTTTCTTTCTTTTTTTTTTTTTTTTTTTTTTTTTTAAATCAAAGAGTGTACATTTTGGCTATTTATCGGCAACAGATTACATCTCTTTAAGCCGACAATTAGCCAAAAATTATGTAATATTTTTCTTTGAAAATGTAGGGTACATAAAAAAAAACAATTTTCAACAAATCTTAAGTTACGAATTCACGATATCTGGTATCGATTAGATTTTAAAAATGATATTAGAAAATCAGCTCAAACAGGGATCCGTGGTCTTAATAAAGATTAATTTGTACTTACATTTTTTTAAGTATTATTTTCTTAAGGAATAACCTCACGGAATTTATCAGTCGAGCACAAATCCATCTAGTATACGCTGTATTTGTTTTCCAGAAACGGGATGCAACTGCTTGAGGCGTGATTCAAGATTTATGAAGGTAAAAAAATGCGGTATTACGCCTACACGCACCAGGATGATGAAAAGCGTAACATAACCATACCGTATACTTATATAAATATGCATTGCAATTTTTGTAAACTGCGTTTTCAAAAGAGAGCTCGCGCTCCTGCACATGTAAGAATCTACTGCAAATATTGGTTCCACATGTCAAGTTTATGTAATAATAATATTAGCTTGCACGTGGTAGCGAATGGCATGTCAGTGATTAGTTGGATTAAATTGCGTGCATGTTTAATGTCTTTTTTCAATGTCACTGTTGATAAAAAAACACATATTTTGCTGTAGACATGTGTTTTACTCTCCGATATTTAAAGCTTTGGCCTGCTCATGTGGCAACCACGAACTCTTAAATAGAGAATTCATCCAATATTTAAGTACAACAGAACAGCAGTTAAAAAATGACAATATTCATTTTCAACTTTGCAGCTGAAACTGATATTACAGTTGTAAGAAAGTACGACGATGCCAAATTTTATAACAAATACACTATAAGATACCTTCAATAACAAAGAACAAGTTATACACTAATAATGTCATGGGGAAATGAGGGCTGGATAATGAAAAAAATTAGTATTAATTTTTAATATTTAATTTTTCCCACAAACAAATCAATGTACATGACAATGACTCACTTCGTAAAATTTTTCAACTTAACAATACCACAACAGTATATAAAAGTACTCAGTACTTACTTAAAATGTAATATATATGTTTCTGAGGAATGGTTATAATGATATGTATGGAGTTCCTCTTAAAATAATTATGTATTATTCCAAAATATTTAAACTATGTATATAAAATATATTATTACAGTTTCAACAAGATGTATGTTACTCAACAAAACACTTTCGACTTTCAAGTTATGTGTGACTAAAATTTATTTTTTGGATTACATAAAATATCACATTAAGTACAGTTAATCACTTAATCCATAGTAAGACTTAATGAAACCCACAACACAACAAAATTACAAGTAGTGTTGATAAATTTCAACCCATATAAATTCATAAGGGGAACTTTGCTGTAGTTACGTACTGCATTCACGTGACGTTATACAACTGAAGGATTTTCAAAAGTGAATAGTATATACGTACGACTGGAAATGTGCCAAAATATACAAATGTTTGTATTCCAGCTAAAATTATTCAACACATTTTAAGAATCAGGAACTGTCAACACACGAATATTTTACAACCAGTTATAAACATATATTAGGCTTACACGTAATTTTAATGAGAAATATTGGCAACAATAGAAACGTCAGTTCACACTTGAATGTGAATATTTAACCGTTCTGCTAAAAAATACTTCAGAACATAAAGGTGTGTAGTGAGAAAATGGAAAGTATCTACAGTTTTGAGTTTTCATTAAAATGTTATTATTATTGACACATAAAAAAGAATGCTCTAAGCGTACAAACAAAAACTCGTACACATTCTTCAGAGATTGATAGCAACTTAAATGTGTGCTCAGGAAAATTATTCCCATTGCATCTGACGTCAGAAATGTTCCACCTTATGAATGCGGCACAAGGTACAACTCTTTTGGAGCTGCATTCACCCTGGTAACTTTGTCCCAAGCGACATTAAAAATAACACCGCAGTTTTTTGCAGTTTTCCTCCACACCAGATTCGCTTTGAGCGATTCGTAATATCTCTCGTTACATCACATCCACTACACTCGGACCGCATACAGCGTAAGACTAGTTTGCTGAAATATCATTGACATGGTTAGAAATCAGAACACAGCAACAAACGTTCATGGCGTTTAAGGGGAAGACTAGCAGCGAAACACATTAAGTTTAGGGGAATAAGTAGCCGCCATTTTGGAATAATGAAACTTCTGCATTTAGATCGGCCTTCAAATTTTCTACAACGTTTCATGCTTCGACAAGGCAAAGGGAATAGTATTTTACAATGTATACAGTTGGCATTGCTCGACTACTATTGCTTATACTAAACCTGTGGCCATCCGTAATAAAAAAAATACTTTCTTCCTCCAGAAGATTACTAGTCAAAAACTAATAAAAATGGCAAAGGTCTGACAGTTTGATAACACTTAAGAAGGTAATATCTGTGCCATATAAGATGGAACATATTGGTTAATCTCATGGTATGGAACTTACAGCGAAATTTTAAAATTCGAAGATGGCGGGCACTGATCCCTCTTAAATGTGGCTAAAAAATGTAACGGTCGTGACACTATAGCTAACCTGGGAGAAATGCCTTCGTTTCCCAAAACTATTAACCAAACAGTCTATGGACAGATAATTTTTTGTCACATTCAAGGACGGTGTTCAATATCAGAAGACACATTTTCTTCTTTACATAAAATCTGAGAAAAAAATTCTGTGAATCACGATGCGGAAGACTTTGTCTGTGTTCGACACTTTTCTCAAATAGAGCTAACTGCCTTCAACCAGACATTGCTGCTAGGATTTTTAAAGTGTACGCATTATCAGCTGAGAGTCAGAAATTACATCCAGAATATTACTTTGTGTTCGGACGATGGTATGGCAAGGACGAATTCATAGAGTCTGGATTTTGTATAAACAGACAGCTATGACGCACAGGCTGAGATGATTGGCATGCTTTTCTGAAAACAAATCTGTACCTCAGAACCAACAACATACTATGCCAACCTTACAGGAGAGCCGAGAAACTGAAACTAATTATTTTATTGCCTGCTTACAAAGACAGTTTTTGAATTAGCCTGCTACGAATATGATCATTAAAATAAACACTCTAAATATTAACCAGGGAGAAACGAACCACTTTGAAGAAATTCCAGTTGTTTCTGCATGTCAAAAAGAGCAACTGCAGTTAGTGGAGGAATCTTGCTAATTGTTTCGGTGACTAAATGCTACTGATTTAAAAGTGGTTTCCATTTACTCAAAGTGAAATTAACCTGCCTGCTAACTGGTTTTCAGTAAATTCTAGGTTCATAAGTTACAAACAGATTATTAAATGCACTGTAAAAAAACTTCCTAAAATGTTAAAGAAGTTATTAATATAAACGCAGTATGGGACAGTTATCATACTTCCGTTTAGTAAATATGCAAACTTTTACAGTTGCTACAATACAAGTCTAATAACTTCAGTATACATTTGACTGTTTTATAAATAAGTTTATGAGTGTTACCATGGATGTCTGGGAAACAATTCTACCATAACTACTTTCTTAGCACTCCTATACACACGTGTGGCAATTTTACAAACTATTTTTTAGAATGTGGAATTTTGGTTAGTAGCATTTCACTGATTGTAACCACTGATTCGGATTTTGAGTGTAGATATTTTAGCCAACTGTTGGTTACATTTAACGGACCTGTTAAGTGGAAATTCATTTTTTTCGTTAGAAATACGTTACGAATTACGCTATTATAATCCTAGTAATTTTTTATGGTCGTACATTGCTGTGGGTTGCAAATTCATTACTGTTATTATAACCTAAAAATAGCAGACTTAACGTCCGTCTGATTCTGAGGTTCAGAAATAGCTTCACATGCCATACAAAATTGTAATGTGTAAATCCTTTCAGAACTCATCCATCGGTGTCTAGTGGAAATGCCGTCAAATAGAGGACACTACTCTCAATCAGGAAGAGGTAATAGCTACGAGAGGGCGTTCATAAACTGAACGTCTGACTTAGCACAAGCACTTTATTTAGGGTCTGCGGCAACCAAAATGTTCAAAGCCTTTTCTTTATGTGCTTATTAGGTATTCAGTTGTTTGCTAGTAGGTGACGAGAAGAAGAGCTGTCGTTTTGAAAATTCAACGAGAACGAAATATATTAAAAATAAACGCAACCAGCCGACAGGGAATATGGAAGTACGGAAAAAAGTGACTCAAACCCCATACAGTTTAATACAGAAAATATGAAGTGTTTTGAAGAAAGGTATACGGTACTTTAAGAATATATTTCACAGTTGATGCATACAGCAATGTCGTGATGAAATAGTTCACGCCCTAGGACAGTAGTATGAACAAGAGACCTTGAAACGCCGAAGAACACTTGATTGTTGTTTTATCAGTTCAGATTAAGTTATAGGAAAGTAACAATGGGTTTTAAAACGACGCGCAAAGCAGGAGCAAAATAGTGTATTGAACGCATTTGTTTTCTCATTTTTATCACCTTTTAAGATTAATTTTAATGGATTAGTTTCCGCGATTCTGTTTATTTTGAGAGAAAAATACCGTTTTAAGACCTTTATTTCGCCATTGCAGTTAAATACTTATCATTTCGCTGTCAGAAAGATGTCCGAAGACTGGACTGTTCACAGCCCTAAAACTGCCTTATTTAGTTGCCTGTACAGAATTACTTTGACTCATTGCTGTAGACGAGTATTCAGCGACTTGCTCAAGTTACCGACTCTAAGAATGAAATTCGCTATGGAACACGTCCTTTGACATCTCCTTTCTATCGTGTTTCTGATTAAAAAAAACGCCTAAATGTGTGAACTATATTTCGCGCGAAGATTTCTGATTGACCGCTGCTTGAACATTGTAGTGCAATTCTCAAAACAAAGATTGGATGACTTCTATTAGTTAGGGCAGAAAATATCCCGAATAGAAATTTTATTTTCACTAAACAAGATGTAAACTTAAACCCGTTCATTCCGTACGATATACATTTATAATTTTATTCATTCTTCATTTTTCGCGCAGTTCAGAAAAGTTACTTCACCTCCACGACACTTTAATTAGAATGCGTAGTAGATCTAAATAAAAGTTAAGAACTCTGATTGAAATCACGTTTTTGAAAGTCAATATGGAATAACTACAAACTAACAACCCTAGATAATTATATTAGCCAACTTTATGAGCAAACATTTGCCCAGAATTATGCATCCGTTAAGCGTAATCTGTTCCGCCGCAGTTTAAATTACGAGATTTCGGCGTCAGAAATTGTTGTTCAGTAATACGTTACTCTAGAAAAATTTTTGCTCGGAAAGTCAGCGAAAAGTATTGTCTAGTTTCGCTGTTTTTTTTTTATTTTTGCAAATTTGGTTTCGAAAAACCTACAATTTAAAAATAAGGTTATTAGCACTGAATTATGCCGTATAGCCTCTCAAAAATAATTTTCTCAAAAGACGTGGAAATGGGGTATCGCTGGCAGTTTTGAAATATGTTTGCAACTTTCACTCAAAATTATAGTAGTTCCTAATGGCAGTTGGAGCGAAACGATCAGAAAGAAGGCTATGTTATAACTTGACCGAGATAGGTCCCTGCTAGCACTAACTTCAATCTGGTGAAAATATAGGATGTCGTCACGTTCGCCAAATTCCAAGGTGATCTCAGGACCCTAGTAATGCGAAGGCTACACCATAAAGCAAGACAGTTTTTAAAATCGTCTATGCCTCGTTCTCTTTTCCTTCCACTCTTGCAGTAATAACAAGAAATTTCCGGATTAATGTTTGCTGCAGTCTACACTGTAAAAAAATTAGGTAAATTAACTCTACGTGTAATGGAAGCTAATTATTTCTACAAGTGAGGGAAATTACTCAACACGTGTCAAGGAAAGTTACTCAACTGGTAATGTAATTTTTCATTACATATTGGCGCAGCCCTGTAGGACAATTTGACACAGCGCGCGAGCGAAACTTCCGAGTGGTTTGTATGGCGAATATACGACCTTGCGAAAATTGCCACACATATATTCGGAAATCAGATTTCCCTCTCAAGGTTGGGGAATATTACCATACATATGATGAGTAACATTACTAACTTTTATTACAGTGTAGATTCCTCAGTCCTGTACACGCACTGGCAAGAATCGACTGTTAGTTGGCGTCTAATTACACGGGCGGATAGCACTTTGTGGCTCCGCGTATTATTTCCGTATTTATTACCGAACTGCTGTCGTCAAATACGTGAGAAGTATACGATATTGACGCTAAACCCGACCTGTAATATAAATTCGCGAACCTCACCTCTAGTAACGTTATAGTCTGTCTCATGTTAGAATTACACTTTTTGACAGTTGTGTTAACATTCTTTTTACACTGTTGTCATGGAATAAACAGTGCTTTCCTATGCAACAAGTGTTTTTTTTGCACAAACACAGTCAGCTGACTCTCAAAACTGTGCAGTGTATCAAAATGAAAAGTATTTTTGTGTTGAAATTTGTACAAATGATGGTATTCAGAACTGTTAAAAACTGGAAATCTTATGTGAGACAGACTATACGTAACAGAAGACTCATCGCAATAGTCTTATTTAATACAGTAATTAATTTGCTAAAGAGTAAATAGACAAGGTATGAGAACTGAGCGACTTGAACGCTGTTCAATATGGGAAGATGTCTTAGGTAAAACTTACCACGTCAGTTTCATGTGAATTGCATTGTATAGTCAAATATGTTTAGACAAAAAAAATTGGGAAGGACCTAAGTTTCAGAAGTAAGTAAGGTTAAAGTCTCAATAAATCATTACAAATCGTAACTGTTCCTACACTTGATAAATCAGGATAAATCTGGCGGTCTCTTAACTTCCTTCACCCTAGCATAAGTGATGTTTGGTATACTGGAGTAAGTTTTATACATGGTAACTTGGAACAAAAACAAATTATACTCTTAGTTCTATAAAACTTTTTTATAATAATTGAGAAAAATTGTTACTTAAACTTAATTGGACCCTTAAACAAATATCAGAGATGATTTGATGTGAGTAATTTTGGTATATTTCCTCCTCCTTTCTCCAACTACACAAGAGCCACTAAAGAGAAGCAATATAAAAATCAAAACACCAGTGATGAAGTATCAATGAAATAAAATGCCATCGCAAGAACGAATTTCTCTGGTGACGATATTAAAATAATTTTTTTTCGAGTTATGACGTAGCATCCTATGTAACTTATATTTATAATTTGCTGGTACCACTACAAATTATTGCTAGTTACTAAATGGAAGAAACAGTGGATCATGAAAAAAAAATTCACGTTTAAAAATTATTTATAAATCAGTACATGACTTACTGTTTAGAGATCTGAAAACCCTAGTGACGGTTTTCATTAAAAAATTTCAGTTAAAACATAGAAATGTGATGGTGCCTGTTTTTAAAATTAAGTATTAACTTTAGATCTCTATTTCGACACATGCGTAGCACCTTTTCTTTCGTACTTTGACGAGTTAACTAAGCAGAATTTACGCGACGCAAGATTCAATCATGTATGAGATTTATCAAGCGAATTTTCATGCTAAAATATCACAACAATGCTGTTCTTAAACATCTCACACTTGTATCTCGCAGTCATTTCTATCCTTGCATGCGATTGGTCGACAACCTCTGATGATTGTTTAGTAGTTACTAATTACTAACGTCAAACGCCAAAGCAATAAAAAATAATACAAAATTGTTTGAATATCAATGCTTATTCTGCTTCCGGTTAAGTTTTATGTATTAAAAAAATAAAGTTGTTAATGACTACTATGACTTACCAAATTCCTTGTCGTACAGCACACATTATAATTTACTCCCATCTATATGACCAATATACAGCTGGTAATATTATAAACGCAGAACAACCAATAGAATCCTTCCGTACGAGTTGCGGCACCTCCCACCGAAAAAATATACCATATTCTATCTCCAGATTTCGTTTGAGATCCGCCTTGCTTGATAAATTCTCGCATGAGATTTACTTTGGGAACGGCATATCGCCTCAGTTTAGCATGTAAATTGCATCGCGTAAAAAATATTTTAATAAAAATATTCCAAAAACATACAACTTCCCAAATGTTAAACGTACTGTACATGGAATTTTTTTTCTCGTTTCATAAGGAGTTTTGCACAAATTATTGAATTAAATGTCAGAGCTTCGTATTCAACAGAAAGATAAACTGGTAGTAAATGTCTGTATATTTTGTCGGAAGACAAAGATAAAAATTTTTAGCGGAGAGCACAAGCATGATATTATTTTTAATTTTAGATGTGAATTTGCTAAATTAGAAAATAGTTACTTACAAATATGACATAAATTTTATTGCTCTGCGAGTTGGAAGAAGCAGGGAAAAATCTTTGGGTAGGTTTATTAATTATCACTCAGATTATAGCCAAACAATTAAACATTTCTGAAGACTTATTCTAGAATGTAATATCACGTTCAATACGCAGGTTCTTTCTTTACGAATATCGTGCTCTCATTCCTTAAAGGTCCATTATTTCATTCACACCAAACAAATATTTAACATTTAATACATTGTAACTGCACTAAAAAATTTAAAAGTTATCAGCTGACAAATTATTATTTTCACATCATATTTAGAAGTGTTTCTTGAAAGAATAACAACAAAATATTTCCAATTATTTTTAGCTTTTTAAGAAAGAGATACTTAAGTTTGCTGTTACATCTTAGTTGACATCTAACTGTGTAAAACTATTAAAAACCAATTTGTGGGGAAAAAAAGTGGCGTAAATCATTTACGATAGTTAAAATTTCTGTTTCAGCAAAGTTAAGTGATGTGTGAATTTTAAAACTGAAGTATGAAGCAGAAATATATTAAATTTTAAATTTTACACAGTCATATAGTTTACAATTGCAATTAATATACCAAAAAATTTTATAACAAATATATATATTTTTACAATATGCTCTGACATAAATTAGACTATTTGTCATTCGAACTTATTTGTTTTCAAGAAATGTGAAATAATAGTTAACTTTATACAGTTTACTAAATTAATGAGAATTATAACTTAAGACTGCAAAATATCTGATTTACGTACTTCAATGACTTAGTTGGTTACTAATTGAAACACCTATGTAGGGTTGCCAACGGTTCACATTCTTATAAACAGGTCATGTTATATATACACTGCCCAATAATAATCTAACTAAACATGAAAAATTAATCGACAGTGCTGAAAACCAAGTACGTAAATCTTCTAGAGCAGCTATTTTAAAGTAATATAACCACTGATACTAAACTTTAAATAACACATTAAAGTGTGACCATTTCACTCACCACACAGCGCAAACATATTTATTAGTCACTGTCTGTGAAAAGACTTCGCAAATAAACATGTATTTGTGTTTTATTAACAATCACAATTGCACGTACAATATCACAGCATAAAACATTTTCCAAAGTTTCATTTTTGTTTACATTTCTTGAAGGTTTGTTACATTATAAGAAATAAATAATCAACATAAATATAAGAAAAATTATATATAATTTTACATTGAGCAAGTATAGTAACACACCAATCATTGAACTATGCGGTGTTGTAAATAATACATAGTTACTGCTTGAACAAGAAATTAAGAGCCACTTCTAGTGTACACCTCTATACATGTTGTGCTTCGTGCTTTAAATTCTAATGGTTGGCAACCCCGCAGTTTTGTATAGTGGAAATTATCTCTGCGATTGCAACAATTTTTAAGTGTTCACTTCATTCAGAAAATATGAGAACATATAACAGAAATTTGATTTCATTCAGAAAATATGAGAACATATAACAGAAATTTGATTTTTCTTATTCCAAGAATTGTATCTTAAAACACCTGAAATTTGGATTGATTGCCCTAATTTTACTTAAACTATAGAGTTATGTAAATATTTGCAGGAATAGTTTATTTGGATGTTTACAATACTGCTAAAAATTCCAGAAATATTTGTATATTTTATAAGCCTAAGTAAGTGATTTTAAACAGCATTGCTAAACTATAGTCGTTCCAGGAGCATCTGTCAAAAATCAGAATAGTAAGCCTTGTTTCTGTTGCTGTGTGAGAATTTATTTCTATGTTATGTAATGGTATTGGGCACAAGGAAATTTAGTTTAAATTGTAAAGAGCAGCTCTAATGTTGTCGGTTCGGTATCTTTACGGAATATTGCGAGTACAGAGTCATCTGACGTGTTTACCGACAATGCTTATCCCCAAACCATCTAAACAGACATCAGACCTTCGTTTGAAGGCCATTTATACGTATCCAGATGATTTAGTAGCATCAGTTCACATCATATTATTAGCTTAGAAGCAGCAGTTTATATTATTTGGAAGACACTTCACACAATAACGCAGTCCAATACGAAACACAGTAAAAAAAATCGAACACATAATCGTAATTACTTAATTACATATTTCTGCAATGAGAATCAGCCTCACAAATCCACATATAAACATTGCAATGTGAACTTAAATTGTATGTGGTAACTGTGTAATAGTGCTTATTGTATTTAATGAACAGTACATAAAACCGTTGCAAATATCGACACCATTGACTTAAATTACAGTAACGCTCTTTTACGTCTAGCTGAATTACTTATTTACAAAATCCAGCAGTTCAAAATCGTAATATTATACAGACTTCTTCGTACCACGAACGTATTTCCATTTTATTTTTTGCGCGCGCATGCAAAGTTTAAAACCTTACCCAGAAGCAGTTATTTCGGCACGAAGGGAATAAAACTCCCAACTGTTACAAATAAATCACCCAACAAGCCTATACATACCACTGCTGAAGCACATGTCCAAAAACAATATTTTAAAACAACAAAAGGCACTTATGGTAATTCACACGTATTCTTTAGGCTACTTCGCGAACAACTTTTGAAGTATATAATCTTTATATTGGCAACAACATTAGCAGGATAGTTTATTCTTTTGCGACCCTTAAATCCTAACAGTGATTGGTTTCGTATACGACGTGATAGGCATTTCTCGTCGCAACAATGATGAGCCAATTTTAACAAACAGAACAGTTCTCTAGACTCTTCATTCTTGTCCAGTACAAAACCAGGGTCAAATATTCTTTATTGCGAATTAGTATTAACCTTTCAGATTTCTTAAGGCTTACAGTTTTCACTAATAAACACTGTCAATAAAATCCATAGGCTAAGAAGTTTTTTATCACATAAGTAGACATCTGTGCGAAATTTTACATTTAAACAGTGTAAATAGTCATTCTTTCGAAGCAACTAATTTATTATACTTTAGTGTCCAGTTTTCAAAAAGTGTTCAATGAAAAACACGCACTTCATTTAAAATATTTCAAGTTTGTCGATCAAATAATCTAATTAACACGACGTTTGAAAGTATTTTCACAAAAAAGTATTACCGAAACACAGCATTTGTATTTCTTTCTTGAAATTTACTGTTGGCACGCACAGAAATTTTTCCAAGTAGCGAGGCACGATTTGACTTTGTGCCCCCGGTACTGATCTTAAGATGCAGATACAACAGCACACGCTTCAATTGTTTGATTTCGAACATTGTTTTGCGAGGATGAGTGTTCTCGTGAGCCGCAACGTCGTGAAGTCATGTCCAGCGCGTGCAAGTAGTAGGGAATGGCGGATTCGGACACACCGGGAGCAAGTTGAGACACGCTGTCTCACAGGTCCGAGGAAGAAGCAGCTAACATCCTGCGCTCCAAGTTCTCCTGGTACAGGTTGTTGTTGTTGGGCTCCAAGTCTTCTTCCACGCCTTGTTCCCCACCGCTGATGTTGCCGTTCGAGCTGGCATTCGAGCCGCAGTCCACATCAAGGAATCTGCAAACAACACATCCAACATTACTAGATGCACTGAAATGCTGTTGAAAAATAAATGCGGAGCCACTGTGTTTTTGGTGACAAAAATTTTGCATCAACTTATTTCAATGTGTTACGTGCACATCTGCAGCTCTGCTTCACAGTTATCGGCAGCGTGTCTCTGTGCAGAGACATCACTTATTTATGTAATTTGCATGCGGAATCCCAAGACTCATGAGAGTTAAAAGAACATTTAATTACTGACCATCAAGCAGGTGCATATAAGGCATTGAAACAAGTTGGTGAAAATTTCCTTTCTTTGGAAGCCAGTGACTATATATATATATATATATATATATATATATATATATATATATATATATATATATATATATATATATATATATATATATATATATATATATATATATATATATATATATATATATATATATATATATATATATATATATATATATATATATATATATATATATATATATATATATATATATATATATATATATATAT
>PNEQ01003348.1:28242-70314 GCA_003012365.1 Medauroidea extradentata
AACACAAACAGAAATACAGCAAACGACACAACGATGAGACTAAACAAAACACAAAGGTGTCGGACACAAACAGAAAAAACAAACAACACAAACGATGAGACGAAATAAAACACAGTAGTTTTCCAAACAGTCAGTATGAACGACGTTTCGGGAACTGGAATCTGTTCCCGTCATCAGGTAGACACACAGGGTTCAAGAACACGAGTGCGACTGATGAATGATGTTGTGCGACGACATTTTACATGTACTATCTGGCAACACCGTACAGAGAAAGTCCCATCTTGTGCTCTACATCCAGGTGTTATTTTTTTAATGAATTTTACGTCGAGTATGTGTTTGGCTTGCTCGGGATTTTAACCTACGCCCATAATATGAAGGTCAGAATACAATAGTAGTAAGATAAGTAAGATATATGTGGAGCGCAAAAGGGGGCTAACTACACTTCTGTGTTGCCACAGTATGTAAAATATCATCGTACAACATTTTGCAACTGTCATTTTCATTTTCATTTTAGCCCAGGATTCGCATGGCGGGCATACTGTGCTTACTATGTGGTTCTTTCTGAACATCCTGTAGGGAAATGATTAACTGCACCAAACAATTTTTTTCTGTGTGTTTACTTTCTAAATAGATGTAAAAGAAAATTCTCTGCCTCCCTCACTTCTCAATATCAAAGTACCCGAGGCGAACTCCCTTCTCGCCCCGGTATTGTGGCAGCCCTGCATGATATTGGCTAACTTACGTGTAAGGCTTCTCCTCTCCCCGCATCTCACATATGACGTTGGTGAGAGCCATGATGTAGTTCTTGGCGAGAGTCAGCGTCTCGATCTTGGAGAGTTTGCGCTCCATCTTGACGTGCGGGATCACCTCTCTCAGTTGCTGCACCAAGAGAAAACAACATTAGCAACACAGCGAGGATGGCGTCAGTGAGGACAAGTGGTAAGGTAAGTGGACTTTACGTCTCGTCGACATTGAGGTCATTAGAGACGGTGACACACAATTTGGTACAATGACAGCAACTGGCAGAGGAGTCGGCCATGGCCTTCCGGAGCCGGGGATCTAACCCTGGTTAAGGCTAATTCTATTACAAGTTAGGAAGATGAACGAAATTCTTATCAACGAGTTTGGCAAGGGAATAATTCTGCCACCGCTGGTGTCGGTAATGGGACTACGAACTTTGCCGAGGTCGGTACCGAGGATTCACGAATGTGACTGCAACAAATTATTGTGTATACGGTCTTGTAATACAAACAAAGAACAGTCTCGCGAAAGACGTTAAACTACATTCGTGAATCCTCGGTATTGACCTCGGCAAAGTTTACTTTAATTGGCTTAGTTTTTGGTGGCGTAGTTTAGGCAATACTGCCTTTTTTTTTTCACTAAACCACACACTGATAACTCAATCAAAACATAAAAACAAAATCATTACAGACAAGAGTTGTAAACATTAATTTTGCTTAGTATAAAGGGTAATAGTTGAGGAAAAAAATTATGCAAAGAAAGAAACACACACATAAATATTCACAAACACAATCACAAAATGTTATTTGCAAGTAAATCACTGGTGAGCTAGTTGGAGTCCTCTTACTGATAGCAACGCAACTAGTGGCAGAATTGTCCCCTTGCTAAACTAATAAAATTGAGTTTCCTAACGTGTAGTAGAAATATTCTTACCCTGGTCCTCTCGAATGCGAGACAAACGTTTTACCGTTGCCCCACCTCCCTCGGTTGAGGACAAGAATTGTTATAACTGACATGCAAAATCAAACACATGGCATGTGAACGTTCATATGGCACGGCAGGTAGACAGTTGGGGCTTAAGGTCTTTACCTACCTAACGTGCGGTCACGCAGTTCCAGTTAATTATCAACCATTAAGATATTTTAATAAATAACTCAATAAAAATTTACACGGAGACATTTCTTAAAATATAGAGCCCCGAGTTTGCCACGAAAATGTTTTTGGACTATTTTGTTTCAATGTCTTTATGTGCACATTAGCAGCTGTGCATCATGGTTATTGGCAGCGTGACTTTTTTCAGACACGTCTCTCATTGGACTGCAGTCTACACAAATCAGAATACGGTTTATTCTGACACCACACGTCTGCGATTTGGACGCAGAACTACAAGACAAGTAAGAGATAAAATACCATATCACTGACGACTAAACAAAGCAGCATGTAAGCATATAAGGTATTGAAACCAAGCTTTGCGAAAGCTCTTCACCAAAAACTTGTAGTTCTGTTAATAAATAAGATATTCAGCCGTACAACACTGACAACTTCCTTGATAGTTGATTTGGAACAAACGAAACTGTAATATGCGGTCAAATATTAAAGTGACAAGTACGGATAGTTCGCAGTGAACCAACACTGAATTTTGATGAAAATATCTATGCGCCATCTTGTTTCAATGACTTATATGCACATCCGCAGCCTTGCTTCATTGTTATTGTCAGCTGTCTTTACGCAGAGACGTCTCTCATTTGACTGTGCCATTGAGAATAAGGTTAATGCGACACCACACGTCTGTGATTTGCGGGTAGATCCCAGAGTTAAGTGAGAGTTATCAAATATTCCATCATTGTCCATTGAGCAGAGCTTCATAAGACATTGAAAGAAGATGGTATAACATTATTTCCACTAAGAACCACTTGCTTTAGCCATCTTTAGTAGAAAGCCGAGACCACAGACGACTTCTATCATAACCATCTTCAGTAGAAGGCCGCGGCCTTAGATCTGGCAACCCCGGCAGGAAGGGTCATTTTAACACTTCTTTGTCTCGCCAAAGGCAGTGACTTCCCCGAATTCGCCGGTATGTAGAGCAGAATAACGAATCAGGTACAGCCATTGCCTTTGGAGAGCTAAAAGAAGTGTTAAAATTACCCTTCCTGCCCGGCTGCCAGATCTAATGCCACGGCCTTCTACTAAAGATGACTATGCTTCTATCATAGGCGTGCGCACAGGGGGTGCAAGGGTGCAGCTGCACCCCCCATTGCGCTGCAATTTGCTGCAGAGTTAACTTTTATGGCGTAATTTATCCTAAAAATTTTACAGTTTATTACAGTGGTAAAGTCATTGCTTGGTTCAGAAACTCCTTAAATAATTTCATTTTGCATCTTAAAATCTAAATTTTTTCACGGAAGGGTCGCCGGCCCCTCCTTCTTTTTTTACTTCGGATATATATATATATATATATATATATATATATATATATATATATATATATATATATTTCAAAGGCACGCACCCCCGTTAACCTAAACCTACGCACGCCTATGCCTTATATTGCAACCCTGTCAATCAGAGTGATCTTCGGACCCTTCTATGGTTATGACTTGCTCTGATTCGTCAGCATGCAGGACAAACTGTCAAATCAGAGAAAGCCATTGCTGTAGATCTTAAAGTTATATTAAAATTACTCATGCAAGCAGGGTTGCCACATCGAATCTATTAGAGACACGTATGAGTAAACAAAACCCTTAAAAAAAATGTACTGTTTCATTTCAGTCCACTGACTTGATTTCCGCCCATTTGAAAATTAACGACTAAATTTGCAAAAGTTATCTTTCACTGCGATAATGTTAGCAAAACAAATGAATTCTGCCTAAAATGTTATCGTTATTTTTAGATACTACAGATGATTAAGGGAAATCAGTACCTGACATCGAATTCTCACATTTTTGCTGCAATTTTCATATAATGAGATTCATAAAAATTCCTCGCCTGACATGACATAGATATTACCTTCTTAAGCGTTATTAAACTGTCACACCTTCACTAATATTAATAAATATTTGACTAATAACCTTCCGGAGGAAGAAATTCATTTTTTCCTACAGATTGTCACAGGTATAGTATAAGCAATAGTAGTCAAGTAATGCCAACTGTATACAATGTAAGAAACTATTCCTTCTGCCTCGTGAAGCAAAAAACATTATAGAAAATTTTTATGCCAAATTAAATTTTGAAGTTCCGTAATTTCAAAATGGCAGATACTATCCCCCTTAAACTCTGTTTCTTCTATCGACACTTTTGCCAACTTTTTTTCCCGTCATAACTGGAAATATTACGATCAGTATTTACGTTGCAGTGAATGCATCCACTAGTACAACATAATTTTGTTGAAAAACTGATTTATAACGGTTCAGTCACCTTTGTGTCAGTTATATAAGGAAAAAATATTTTCTGTGCCCCGTAAAAGGCAAGGTGACAGAACAAGTAATGTGAAATTCTTACTTTTGCATGTTTGTGCACAGCTGCTGCATTTAAACGAAATCACGTCGTTTAAATGCAAAGCCATTTAAGAGACTTGCAGCAAGGTTCTGGATGGCAGTTTCCTTTTTCGGTACTCATTTTCTCTCTCTATTTTTTTTTTTTTTTCGCCAAATATTTATCACAGTCCACGAAGGCCATTGCTCCAAGGAAAAAAAAAATAACAACTGTGTCTGTAAAATTTCTATACATAAAGACTTTTCTAAACCTGCTAAAAATAAGAAACCAATCTTTCTGACTGTTCGTACTACGAAATTTTATCACTACAAAGAATACTGCTAAAACTATTTCGTACTAACAGTGTGGCTGTATTTGCAATTATAAATGATCCGTAAAAACCTCGTAGACTGTTCCTCTTATATTATATTATGAGACCATTTTTTTTTCTCCAAATTAAACGTTCACTATTTGTCTATTAATGCTTCCTACATATTTTTCTCAGTTGAAAGAGATTTATTCTCTCTTAACAGTTCTTTCATCCGGTTAGTGACTTTCCTGTAACTGCATGAATCATAATTATTTATAGCTCGTTGCTCTTTTATATCGTTGATGCAAATTTTGTGTGTTACCATCACTTCAACGGACGTAATTTATTTACCTTTCATGATCTATTTCTATATTGAAAGTCTACGCGAACCCTATCAATTATTGCCAAATTTTATTTTCGAGGATCATTTTCGTACTGTTTTCGGAGTATCTAATAATCTTGCTACTGTATGCTATAGTCAACCAATTCTCAATGCACTCCTCAGAACCAACGAATTATTGGATGTTTATTTATTTAGTTACAAGTGGTTTTTCACTAATCCTCAATACAGCAGTTTCAACAAACAGGATAAATAAATATCGTATGAGAAAAGTAACTGAGGAGACAATGTATCGCACCCCGGGTGCAGACTTGTCCTGAGGTATAACAAGGAATCGAACCCGGATCAGTTTATAGAGAGGTGAGGGCGCTAGTCACTGGGCCAACCACTGCCCCTATAGATGGAACAAGTATAAAAAACTGGCAAACAGTGAACATTCACTGATTCCGTATCTGTTTTGGAAAGTGGTCAAGGGTTTGATTCTGTTCCCTTTATTGTATTTAACGTTGGAAGTGTTTCGTCAACTAATATTTGCTGATATTTAGAAACGCTACGTCAAGAACATCACAAGATTTTCTACTCGCAGTTAATATGACTATACCTAACACAGAGACACGAAAGAAAGTCGCATTCTTGGATTCCAGAACACAGCAAGGCTTGCTATTTTGTGAAAGGTGCACGTTACGGCCACATATATCCAACAAAAACCAACGGACGTGAAGAAATTAAATAATTTACACTGAAAAAAATATTTTTATGTATTAAAAAACTTGGCGAAAATGAAGTAAAAATCCATTGTTTTCAAATTATTTTTTAAATACAAAAATAAGTGTTTATGTTTTCATAACTTTACAATTGAGCACGTGACTTTCATTTACGTGTGAATTAATATGCATGCTAAAATGTTTTCATTGGAAGATAATTTAGTCACTAGTAATGTCTACAAAGTTAACACTTTACTTCGTACAAATAAAACATTATGAATTTTTCACACCTGAAGTGTTCCCAAAACAATTTTCTATATGTTTCTGTATGTTACATATTTTTCATACTTTATAGGGTAGTAATACGAGAATAATGTCAAAAAAAGCAACACATGTTTTAAAATTTTAGTTAGAGTAATAATGAGAATTTAATTTTTTTTTTTATAATTTACCCCACGAATTCCAAGATTGCGCTTTATTAAAACTGTTTATCTTCTTCTCATAATGAAGGCCAAAAAAAAAAGTACACGATGAAGAAGTTTCATGAAAATTCATGAACCGGTTTGAATATAGTTACATGCAAATTTTATGGTAAAATTGTTAAGTAAAAGTCGCCAAACATTAAACTCTTATTGAACGCTAACGAATTGTCAGGCACCAGAGAAATTTCTTTGAACTGCTATAAATTCAAGAAACATGTGAGCCATTGTGTACCACTGTGACTAATATTTTGAAAGTTGTATTCCACACTATGGACGTTATCCTGGCTCCGGCCATCCTGAGTTCGATTTTCCAGGGTTAAATGAAATCACTCCAGGCGAACGATGGGATGATTCCTTAAAAATTTCCTGGCCGACTCCTACCCCCGCTCCCCTCGTGTACCACTACCAAACTTTTTGTTGTTAGAGGGCACGTAAAACCAAATAAATAAAAACAAATAAATAAAGTTCATAATGTGTTTTAAAATAAGCAAGCAACATTTTCTTTCAGTTGGTTTCGCGATTTTATCACATATCCTGTGATATGAAATCTAAAAACCACTAAAAATTCTTAACACTCATAAAATAATTATAGTACTTGAGAACAGAGGCGTCATTTGGGGCTACAGGGGGGGAGGGGCAAATGCCCCCCCCCCTGGATTTAGAATATTATGTGTATAAATATATTTTTTTGTATTTTTAAATGTAAATAATGCTAACTGAAGGACATAAAACTGAAGTTATATTATTTAAGTATCTAATTTATACATGCTTAATTAATAAAAAAGATGCAACAAGGTCACTGTCGCCAGAAAACAAAATCTTGCTAACCCCCCCCCTAGAAAAATCTGAAATGACGCCCCTGCTTGAGAACGAAAAAAAACTTAAATCCAGCCCTATGGATCGGTATAGGTTATTCAGGCTAATGTCAGCAGTTATGAAACACTTATTTTTGATGAATTGTATTTTATGCCACTCTTTTAATGTATACAAATATTCTAGGTAACATATAAAGGGTATATAGATTGTACAGTAATAAAAAGTTAAGGGTACTGCCTTCTCCAGAGACCGGCTGAGAGAAGAGTTAGGAATTTATATATTAAAATATAATAACTGTAGCTCAGTATACGAGTCGAACCTACAATATATGTCGACACCGACTTCTTTGTTTATCTCGGCGAGACCCACAGTGCTACTGGATCTTTTAAGCAGTTTTTTTTTTAACTCTTGAAAAGTATGAGGAAATAGCGTTGTCATTATAAAAACGCTTGAAAACATTCAATTAAAACTGATTTCCTACATTTATTACTTCTGTAATATTTCTGCAATATTCTCATCTTCTCAGTTCAAAAAATGGGTTTTGTCCGAAAGCGAATTCATTAAAAATGACCAAGCCCTGGTGAATATAATTTAATATGGCAATCCTTAGTCTTACTCACGTCACTGCTATCGGGTAGGCAGAGTCTTCTCGCTCAGAGATATTCGGAAAGTAAAATTATTTTCAATTCAAAAGGCGAGTATTTTTTAAATTCGGTTATTATAGAGTTCTAGATATTAACATATTAACAATTATAAAAATTACAGTTTTAAATTTTTGTGGATTTTGTGGTTTCAAGCACTTATTTTTCTAAAAACCGATTTTAATTTTTTACTCGAAAGTAAAGCATACTACCACATAGTGCGTCAGCTGGTAAGATATCTGCTCGGCAAAAAATTCTTATCGAATTTTGTTGAGTAGTTCAGAATTTACTGACAATTGAGTATTCCAGTTGTCCACTCGACATCATACCTTACCATACCCCTTAATTTTTTTTTCAATATTTTAAAGATAAACTATACGTAAAAGGTCGAAGAAGAAGGGGGAGGGGACTCCCTGGATTCGCCCTTGATTAGGTTTAACCTTAACAAGGTGCATTTTAAAAAATGCTCAGTTTATTGTGAAGCACCTGCATGTAGCACACTCACCTCGAAGGCGTCGTTGAGCGAGTGCATCCTCATGCGCTCTCTCTCGTTGCTCTCGAGCCTGCGAAGGTTGCGCTCGCGTGCCGAGATGCCGGACTTGCGGCGGCGGCCACTACTACTGGAGCTACTGCCCCCAACGCCGCCGCCCCCGCACTTCCTCTTGGCCCGGGGCTGCTTGTTGCGTGTCAGGGAAGGTCCTTCGCTGCCGGAGCTGTCCGAGTCTGCGGGCAACGAGAACCAGTGTCTCTTCTTGTCGCTTCTTTCCTTCACCATACAAGACAAGCTCACCTCAGAAACTGGGTACAGGGACATCTTCACTTATTCCAGATGCCAAAGGGCGAATGACTATAAGTTCACTGACATCGTCCATTAAAGTTCTCAGTGGTGGTGGTGGAGGTGAGAGGCGTGTGTGAATGTAAGAGTTGTCGGTGAAGGGGCGGATGATGGGGACGGTAGTGATGGTGTGAGATAGTGGGTGGTGGGGAGGGTGAGGAATGTGTTGGTGAGGGGAGAAGTGATGGTGTGGGAGTGGGTGACGGGGTGGGTAGTGAGAGGTTGGTAAATGGTGGGGATGAGAGGTGTGGGGTGAGAGATGTGAGTGAGAGGGTGTGGTGAAGGGTGTTGGTGACGAGGTGTGGGTGATGGGCTCGGTGGTGAGAGGTGGTGATGAAGTGGAGGTGAGGTGTTTGTGATGGGGTGTGGGTGAATGGGGTTTTATCAGGATGTGTCAAAAGGGAGGAGTAGCAATATAAAACTGCATGGTAACACAAAATCCAGTCATTTCCTTGGCTTAGATTGATGGTGTTAGGATGCTGTTTGCCATGTTTCTGAGTAGTGTACCCATATTTGGGTCAAGGAGTTGACCACTTGCATGTAAGTATCATAATTTAAAATATTTGTATTAAGTTGATTTTTGTATTTTTCTAGAATTTTTAAAGAGAGTAATATCGATTTTATTGGTAATCCATCAAGTTTGGCAATGCTGAGAGTGGGGATTGAGCAATTAACTATAGAAGCGCATGCATTTTAGCAAAATGCCACTGCATACATGATAAAGAAAAAAATATATATAATTTAACTAAAAATAAAACTAAACAATATTGATTTTATATATATATATATATATATATATATATATATATATATATATATATAAATGCTCAGCATCAGGACACTTTAATTGACGCACGAAAAGCGCGTCATCCGGCCACATGTAGTCTAGGGTAAAAAGGAAAATCTGTGAGGGAAAAACGGAAGTTTTGAGGGAAATTTGCGAAACTTCTAATCTTATACGAAAATTTTGAATATTTTGGTACGGAGAATATTTTTTCGAAATTTCCTGCTTTCGTGAGCTTCAGAACAAATTAAGGTCAAGGCCAAATGTCATGGTCAAGGTCACATAAATCTAGTATGAGGGCCCGGTTGGAGGGGGGTCGTGACGTCACAAAATGGCGGTTGGCACTTCACTACCTCATCCCAAATTCCTCCACAGAACCGGCATAGCTAAACTACTAATGACCGACCTAAAAATGTTACGTTCATAAAATTTTAATAGGACATATATATACATTATTAGGTTTCTGGTTATATCTATGATAATATCCCGCACTAGCCGTCAAAATAAAAAAAACACCACTATTACCAAAATACGCTTATTTGTGGCCATCAAGTAAACATTCTTAGTCAAATTGCCAAGAGTTTATTTTGTGAACTTCACTCACTCGAAATTCGACTGTGCGTTTATTTTTTTTACGTCGGGAGCAGTCATAAGCCAAGGGAGGAAAAGTCAAAATTTTATAGTGTACATCTCGGTAAGTGGACGTTCAGGGTGAGTTTTCAGGCGTCCGAAAATTTTCGCAGCAAACTGGCAGACTTGAGTCACTCTCTGGGTCTCTCTCTCTCTCTCTTTCTCTCGACACCAGCATCAAACTGCGGAAGCGGCTGGCAGAGTTAACATTTAGTGTTATGGTAATAAGTAATTAGTCGGCCATCTTTGTCCCCTCACACAATGGGAGAGATGCGGTCCAGAGATTAGTTTGTTAATTAAGAGGAGCTCGCTTTTCTCCGCTCGCAATTGTAGAGGAGCTGAACTGAGAATAACAGGCTAGGTCAAATCCGCACGATATCAACGGGAGAAAATCCGAGAACGTCGTTTTGTTTCCGTCCAACGTGATACTGGGAAAATTGAGTCACGGTGACTATAAGGAAGTAATCGTAATAACCTAGATAGACACTCTCAGCTCCAATAACACTCTGTTAGCCCCCAACTCATTGCAAGCCGAAGTCTTAGTGTAGGTCTAATAAAATAAGCTCAAGCTCAAAATAATAATAATAATATAATGAAATAAAGAAGCTTCACGAAAGAGTTAATCCCACCTTTTAAAATTCTATTTAATATACGACATCATTATCACGAAATTTCAAAACCGTTATCAAATGTGATTTTGTTATTCGGAGGACAGAGAACAACATTCCTTACTGATAACCTAATCAGTAGTTAGGAGCATAAATAAAATAAGTTTTTTTTAATTCTTGAAAATAAAAGTTAACGGTTTTTGTTACTCGTCCATAAAATTACTATAAGGAGAAATTTTTCGTAACGTAAACTACGAAAAGGATGTCCGAAAAAAAAAAACAGAACTGCAGTTCAGTAAAATCCTTGTAAAATTTTGAAAATGAGTGCTGGAAACTAGTACAATCGGATATCGCTTCGTAAGCCATGTGAATTGAAGTGTGTAATTTTCGGTCGATCAAGGTTTTATACTTCACCTTGTACATATGAACCTGATTTTTCGAGGTATCAAAGGTATTTACGCTACATTAACAGTTGCATAAACAAAAATTCACGGTAATACGTATTTCGAATAAAACAACAGAGGTCAAGATGAACCTTAAATACCTAGTTTTAGTCCTGGCACTAGTTATAAAGAGTTTGCAAACCTGTTAGTTTCATGATTCCATGAGTAACATTTTTAAATTATTTATTGTCAATTCAAAACCAATTAAACAAGTAACCTTCAAGTAATTTTACCACGATAAAAATTATAAAAAGATAGGAAAATATGCGGTTAAATCATAATTTAGCAGATATAATTGAAAATATTTTAATTTTATTACAATTCACAATTGTAAACTGTTAAAGTACAATTAACATTTTTTTTGTCACATCAACCACACACAAAACATGATTTTCTGTCAGAATTTTTTTATTTTAGGTTGCAATGCACGTCACTTTAGAATTTTCGCCCGTTTCTATTTGTTCTTATAATCTGCAAAAGAAACAGCTTTTTGTTTGGAATTACTCTTTTTTTTTTCAATTGCTAGTCAACTTACGTCAGCATTTTCAAAATGAAACAGCAACACGAAGCCAAACATTATTAGAAAGTTAGCACAAGAGTGTTTTGAGCTTTCTGGCTCAATTAACTCTACATCATGACACCGTAGTCTCACAAAAAAAAAAACTCAGGAAGATGAACAAGAAGATTGTTTATTTTACGTGAATATTGTTTTTTTTTTTTTTTCCTTTCTACACTTTTGGCTGGTAATTAATTAACTTCTTTTCATGATATTAAGAACATATTCGCTCTCGTATTACGTGTTCAAAAACAATTAAAATCTTTCAGATATTGCACTATGCTATAAGTTGGTACTATTGCAGATAACGCTCTTCTCAGAATTATTGTTTACTGCTTTTGGTACATTTGCTAATGGTTATGGTACTCGAGCCATATATATCATAGCAAGCGTTCCACACAAGCTCATTTATAAATATTTGCCAGTACAAAAAAAAATATCTTACCTTGCAACACGTAACACGGAAATTAATGTGTTAGTTATAGCCTACTGTTAAACGAATCTACGATGCAATCATTTTGTTCAAAAGTGCATGCAGAAGTTTGATACATTTAATTGTTTATTGCGTCTAAGGATTATTCGGGAAAATACGTGGACGGAAACTTTTGTATTAAATCAAATTTATTTAACGTACATTCATCTTAACTAAATTTCAAGTACCCTATTTCAGATGTTAGGTAAGCCAATCACAGAAAACATACATTTTACACTGCAATACTTTTAATCTTGAACATAAAGCATTCATCAAGAACTAGCAATTCTTTAAAATATCTACTGAATTTCGCAAATTTAAAACGTACTCCAAAAGTAATTATGAAACTTTTTTTTTCCCACGTCATGTATTTAAGCTACAAACCAGTAGCTGCAAAATGGAAGGACTTCCTTCTTCCCTCCAAAAGTGTCTATTTTTTAAACTTAAGAAAAAAAATGATTTTTCGTTTGTAATATATAAACAACGTGTTTACTTTTGGCATATTTAAAATCGTCACATTAATAGAGATGGTTATTTGTCACGGGAGATTTAGACAGTTTTCTATGTTTCACAGTACGTCCAGTATGTCAAAACCCTTGTTCATGTTTCTGGCTATCAATAGGGCCCCAGGTTTTTCGCGAAAATAATTTTGCCCCGCTTTGTTTCAGTGACTTACATCTGCAGTTCTGCTTCGTGGTAAATGATTGGATATTTTAACTGTCGAGAGCCTTGGGATTCTACCGGCAAATCACAAACGTGTTGCAGGAAAGTTTTTGCAATTGGCTCAGTCAAATGAGATACGGCTCTTCACATATACACGCTGCCAATAACCATGAAGCAGTATTGCAGGTGTGCACGTAAGGCACTGAAACAGACTGGGGCAAAATTCTTTTCGCGAAAAAAAAAGGGACACTAGCTATCACATGTACGAGAAACTGTTACCCTATTCGACACACTCTAAATCTGAAGTAGTGAATATTTACTGATTCACGCTGATGGATGGAGCAGTTTCAACCATTTGAATCAACGAAAATAGTCGCTGTTAAATTAGTAAATACTGATTTCCTTTAAGAGTGCCAACATCTCACAAGTGAACAAGTGAATATTCACAGTGTTTCCAGTTGTTTTCAAAGAACAGTTTTCATTTATTGAATCAGTGAAAAATTACTGGAAAATCTGTGGACAGTCACTAATTGACTTGTGGAATGTTGACTCTCTTTAACGGAATCAGTGCATAGTCACCGATTTCACAGTGGTTTCTCACTGATTCAATTTGTTGAGACTGCTCCATCCATCGGCGTGAAACAGTGAATATTCACTAATTCAGATTTAAAGTGCAGAGCCAATGCGAATTCCAAAAACGTAATATATCACCTGTGGTTGGTACGTACACAGCAATGCCACGTTGGAGTGATTCCAACGGTATATTAAACGAAGAAATCATTGGGATATTTCACCATATCCACATTTTCAATAAATTCTTTTAAAAACAGCTTTAAAAAATACAGACAATAAATGCGATGCGCTGATGCGAACCGACAGATGTCTCACAATTTTTTTCACACTCCTCAGACAAAACTTTAACTTGCATACTTAGTTATGTCCTTAAGGTGGCTGGTGCACTGTAATTTTTAATTTACAGTATTTTCCCATCTACAAGCATTCCTGATGGCGTACCAACATTTTTTTGACATTTCAAGCTCAAATGTTAGCGTGCTAATCCTTTGTACATTGTTAGATAATACATTACTTCCATATAATCTGACATTTTGTCATAAGAAAGATTGTGATATTTCTTATATTCCAACAAAAATCAGATAATATGAAAGTAATTTATTATATAACAATTAAAAATGGTGTAGTACACTAACATTTAGAGCATGAGGTGTCAAAAATGTTGATGCGCCTTCAAGAATGATTGTAGTAAAATGCTGTAAAGTAAAGATGACCAAGCACCACCAACCTTAATCTAAAGTAAGATAATTCTAGTACAGGTTGGAAAGAGAGTTTGGATAAGGGAAAACATCTGCCGCTAGTTGCGTTGCATTCGCTAACGGATCTAATAAAATAAGAGAGTACTAATACTTAAATTTAACTGGGCTTGGCAAAGAGAGAAGTCATTTAATTTAATTTTAAAGTAAAAAAAAAATAAACCAATGTTGGCTTTAAAAATTATCAACTTCACGTAAATTACATTTCACTAAAGCTCTGTTGGACAGTCTACACTTCTTACTGACACCAGCGCTCAAGCGGCAGAAGTCCCCCACCCCCGTACCCACCCTAAGTTTTAATATTTAAAAATATTACAATTTCTGCCAGCTGTATATTCAATATTTAGACTGACTCGAAAACCTCTTAAATAGCCACCAGTTTGCACACTAAATATCCCAAGTTTCACATGGGAGTACCCCGGCCCCCTGCTTTATAAATCTTTATAGGAAAAAAAATTGTGTCAACGATCCTGTCCAGTGGCAGATCCAGCATTGTGTGAAGGGGAATGGGGGGAGTTATGCCTTAAAAAGTGTGTATACATACACCCCAAGGCAAAAGCGGGGGACCGGAGGTCCTTCTCCGGGAAAATTTCTACTTTAGAGATGTAAAATGGTGCTTTTTAAGCAGTTTACACACAAAAAATTAAATTACATAAGTAAGAACATTTTAAAAGAAATTATGTCTTAAAAAGTGAATATTGTTAATATAAAAATAAATTAGAAAAAATTAAAAAAGACAATAGGGGGATGGCCCCCTTCGAAATCCACCACTGATCGTGTCCCCCTTCCCCTTTACAAGAATACCTTCCGCAGCCACTGGTTTTAACACAGACCGTACCAACCTGTGGTAAGGTTGACCTTGTCTAAAGTTAGGTAAGGTTTACTCGTGTGGAGTGTCTGACCTTGCTGCGTCTTGCAGTGACCTCTCTTGCCTCCCGAGTCCTCGGAGCACATGGTCATGTCGTCCACCTCTATCTCCTCGTCGTCTTCGGGCCAGAACGCCATCCTGCGGTCCAGGTCCGGGCTGCTACTGGAGCCCTCGTCGGAGCCCGACATCCTCTCCGTCGACCGCATTCCTGCGACACCTGCTGGCACAACACCATCCCCGTCAACACCCGCCCACTACACACTGGTCTTGTACTATAGTTAAGAGCCCTGTACAGCAGAGACTGCATGCCGCGTCTGAGGTGCGGGAACAGTCTGGCGGTAAGAGCTAGACAGTCTCGTGCGTCAACAGCCGTTGCCTTAAGGGCGTTCCAGTGGGAAAAAAATCATAATTCTATATTTGAATTGAACATTGTTAGTTTTGTACACGTTACTTTGCAGTACAATTTCCTCTTACAAAAATTTTTTAGCTCAGCCAATTTTCTCATGACGGCATTTCAAAGTCAAAATTTTCGTGCTTTTAGTTCATATACATACGTGTATTTAGGCAGCAATCAGTCAATCAAATAAAACATTTGAAGAATTTATTTGACTGATTGTGGCCTAAATATAAGTCAAAAGTCCAAATGACATGCTTGTACTGTAGTACAATATAAAGAGAATTCAAGCTATAATGGCAAATTCCACAATGTTCTATTCATAATAAAAAAAAAGTGAAAAACAAAATAATTCAACGTAACCCAACTCATGAATATATGTAATAGGAGTTAAATGTTTTACTGATTTTTTTTAGGATATAAAAAAAATAAATGATCCAATGCGTACTAAGGCCTTACAGAGATGAGAAAAAAGTCAATGGTAGCCCAGGTGTAGGTTCTTATTTACGCCATGGCTCTGTTGCTTGCAGTGCCTTTAATTTGCCAATAACTTGCGTCCACTGTCAAACCTAATAATCAATATACCAAAACACATCAATAGTTTGCATATAATAAAAAAAAGCTGCAATGGAACTCGAGAAACGTGCAGATCGTACTGGTACACAAATCGTAAGGACATCCTGGACACAGGATCCAAATAAACCGAAGCGTTCACCACGATGACTGTAGAACTATCTACGCCACTCACTCGCTGATCCAGTCGCACGTCACTTCCTCTTCCTGTCGTTGGAACTCGACTACTTCCGACTGGAAACAATGGTCTGGCTGCAGCTTGAGTGGTCGACGGGCTCATCAACGAAATCCGGAAAGTTTGGGCGAACCCATGTTAAGATCTGATGTTATCGAGAAAATATTTCTGCTCGAACTTGCTCCGTTGCCTTGCGTGCAAATCTGCAGTTCTACTTCGTTGTTATTGGTAGCGTATCATCGTGGAAAAACGTTTCTCTTTTGACAGTACCAATCAGAATACTGTTACCGAGATACCACACGTCTGTGATTTGCAGTAAAACGTTAAGATGAGCGAGAGTTAAAAACATTCTATCACAGATTACATATCAGAGCTGCCCATGTGACGGTGAGGCACTGACATTAACTGGTTTATAAATTATTCCGTCAATAACAAGGACGAGGAGGGAGTCCGTAGTAATGTCGTCTGCTGTTTATCCTTCGGAAACAGGCACAGGAGGGGGAATTATTTGCCATACCACTCGGAGGAAATTCCGGAAATCATGTCACCTCTCCCTCTCGAGAACTCCATGTCTGGGTCTTAAAAGATTCCTGTACATCTGGCGCATCAGCGTTGTTGCAGCGTAATAGGAGAAAGTTTTTTAAACTACTAAAGGCGCCCCCTGGGTTTAGTGTATAAAATGTAATTTTTTGTATTTTGTTATTTAAATAATCCTAACTTAAGCACATAAAACTGAAGTTTTATTATTAAAGTTTCTAATGTATACACGCTTAATTAATAAAAGAGATGCATCAAGGTCACTGTTGCCGAAAAAAAAATGTTGCCCTCCCCACCCCCCCCCCCCCCCCCCCCCCAAGAAAAACCTGAAATGACGCCCTGAAAACACGCTTCTCTATTTTTATTTTCTGGATATCATGCTCAGAAACATGGTTTCGGGGACCTTAAAATGGATAAAAATAGCTTTTTCATACTACTGACACGTAAGCATACGCTAGACTACACTATGCACTTTCCGTAAATAAAAAAATAGGGTCACCCGTAAGTCCCGCTGGTTAAAAAAAGCCAACGACCAAAACACTGCACGCCATTTTCGCGCCCCGCACGAGCCAGTCTTGCCCTTATTGCCTGCGTGTTTCCATACCTCGCACACAGCATCTAGCGTCTACTGTATATGACTCTTAAGTTCGGTTGAAATAATTCTGCAATAGGAGTGAATTATTTAAATATACTATACCGTGGGCTCACGCCATTTCAGCAGCGTACTTGAATGACAGTTGCTCATACTTCTAGATGTAAGTCTTAACCAAAAAATTTACTATTTCTTGGGTGAATAGTGGAGGACCGTGAAAGAAAAGAGCTAGTTCCAGGCGGTCGGACATAGCTTGAGGTAGTGGAAAGAGAAGGATACTGTTACCGAGAACCAAATTCCGTTTACCGGAACACTCAATGACTGTTAATACAAAAAAAATTTTTATCATATTTTACTATTAGAGCCACGATTTTATGGCGAAAAGATATTTGCAACATTTTGTTTCAATGCGTTATGTGCCCATGTGCTGCTCTGCTACATCGTCTGTGATTGGATGATTTTACTCTCACTTGCCTTGGCACATTACAGACGTAAGGAGTCACAATAATCTTATTCTGATTGGTGCAGTCAAATGAGAAACGTGTCTGACTAACGACACGCTGCCAATAACCATGAAGCAGACCTACAGATGTGCACGTGAGACACTGAAACAAAGTGGGGCAAAAATCTTTTCGCGAGAAAATAGTAGCCCTACTTATTACTTTAAACACTATAATTTCTAGATCGTTCTGCAGTACTAAGTATATGCTACATATGCCTACATCTGTTTCGTACGAACATGACACACATATAAATTTACGTCAGAAGACATAGATGGTACAATACTAGAGCTTGGTTATTTCTACATTCCAAATATTTTGCAAGAGCATCATTAACATAGAAACAGCCAAAAACGTAGAATAATTATTTCGTGTATATCTTCTCTTCAGTAACCAATCAACTGACGTATAAGAAAAACACAACAACTGTTTGCCTATCTCGCTGCTTATAATTGCTTTGGTCCTTCTTTTTTGTCTTATTTTTATTCCCTGATCTTATTTTTTTTGTGCACACACACGTATATGTATACCCACACACACCAACACACACACATACATATATAGATACACACACACACACACAATGATTTTGGTGCCTGTGAGATTTATCCTAGATTCCGGCATGCTTTCACTAGAAATGGCTAAGACAATTGATCGCGAATTACTGAATGCAAGTAATTAATTAAAACAACTAATGAACAATCGCACCGATGGAATGCTATGATAGGGCATAAGAAGGAAAGCAATAAAACTCGCTCGAACACGTACGTCTTTGACGATGTTTGTACAAGCTGATTACAGCTTCTGGATAACAGACAGGAATGTGGCGTCCAGGCGCAAGCTCTCACGTCGCGTTATGCTATATCGATAGCAATGTGAGCACAGGAACTTAACAATGATATCTGAACATTGCATTGGTATAGCCAATGTATGTAACTGGCGAAACAAATTTTAAACGTTGAGTGAAGCAAATATTTTGCCGTGAATTGGATTTTTCAATTAAAGGAAAAAATTTATAAACTTTGATAAGCAATCCTAACACTCTGTTAAATAAATCTAATTGTTTAATTATATATATATATATATATATATATATACACACATACATACACACACATCGTATATCCAAGTGTTAAGACAATTTGTGGCTGAAAAAAAACTCAATTTCCTACTCTTGTGTTATCATGAGTTTCGCTACAATGACAAGTATGTTACTGCAAATATTACTAAATTTTCATACGGTAATTACGGATTTTACTGAATTTTTCCGTAATTTTTCTTTCACGAACCATACAAAACCTTGAAGTAGGTAATTACAGCATACTTCAACACACAAAAATTTAAATCGGTAATTTAATCAGTCATATTTAATTTTACATTACTAAAATAATAAAATAGTAGTCATAACATGTACGAAATAAGCGCTAGGCAGCCTAAATGATTCAGGAGATAAAAAATTTGCTTGCTTGTGTTTATCAAATTACTTGTAGGGGGGGGGACGGTGGCCGAATGATCAGACCACTCGCCTTTCACCAAGGCGATCCGAGTTCGATTCCCTGATTTTTACATGCTGGGATCGTGCCGGACGATACCGCTGGTCGGCGGGTTTTCTCGGGGATCTCACGTTTTCCCCGCTCCTTCATTCCGGCGTCGCTCCATACATAATGTCACAACTCGACCTTGCTAAAGACCTCGATGTTGAGAGCCATATACAGGGGTTGACAGTTGCTGCGTCTGAAGGGTGGTAAAGAGGCTGGTTATAACGTCCATAGCAAACAAGCTAACAGCAGCAGCAATGTGTGGATGTAGGTATTCGACGTTACGATTTTTAGATTTAAAATATATTATTAGAGCCACGACTTTATGGCGAAAAGATTCTAGCACCGATTTGTTTCAGGGCCCTATGTGCACATCTGCAGCTGTGCTTCGTTGTCTGTGATAGGATGTTTTAACTCTCTCTTGTCTTTCTACTGACAAATCACAGACGTCTGATGCCATAATTGCCTTATTCTTGTTGGTGCGCACGTTTGACATTGAAACAAAGTGATCCAAAAATCGATTCGCAACAAAATCATGGGTCTATCGATTATCGCTCAAAACCTTTATTTAAAAAATAATCAAATTACTGGTTGGTATGACAACAACCGAATTGCCTTTATGCGCGGGGGCGAGAAACCGGCCGTTGGAGTTTTCCTGTTGGACTTTAAGCGTCAATCCTACATCTTGGTTCACGGAAAGTGCATAGTCAAGTCCTGCGCATGCTTCTCTATTTTTGTTTTACGATTATTGTTTATATTTTATACGTGACTACAATTTAAAAAAAATTTTTTAGCCATTTTGAGGTGTCCGAAACTATGTTTCTAAGCATGATACCTGGAAAACGAAAAATAGAGAAGCATAGTTTTAAATGTGCTCTCTTTTCGTAGATAAATATATCGAATACAAGTTTAGTAACTTAGTATTAAAAATAAACAAACTTAACACGTTGCAAAAATGTTCATATGCCAGCTCTACAGAGTTTTTAGGCTGACCAAATTATCTTTAATCACTTGAATTCAAAATAAATGCTTAAAAACTATTTTATACACGTATAAATATACATGAACACGTGAAAGAACCACAATAAATAAAGTTGTGCCGTACTGCTTCCTACGGGTGAAGAAGTGATTTGTTAGAAGCGTCGAGTGAATTAGCAACACGTATCATGTACGTCGTTCAAGCTATGCCTGACAAGCCTCTTAATGAGTAAACGCGCACATACTTGACGTGCTCAGAATATGGAGATATACAGTTAGAGACAAGGCAAATATGTAAAATACTTTGATACTCCGTTCCAGGCATAGTATCTAAAAAGCGACATGTTGATTTGTTAAGAGGAGTCCTCGACTGGCGCATGCACGGCGTTGCAGCGTGTCACGCGTATTATTTTCTACGCGAGATCGCTTAACTTATACATATTATGTTTATCTGGGAAAAGAACACACACGTGAAACTATGCTTTTATGTTTTCAAAAATTCAGCACGCTTGTTATAAACAAGATTTTTGGGCCTCTCAAAATTGCTAAAAACGGGTTTTTATTGACTGCTGTAACTCCAAAAATATTACCTGAATCCGTAAAGCACAAAGCGAGAGCTGATCTTTACATCATAATATTAAAAAATAAAATGTTATAGTCACCGCTTAAGAGGCCGTGGTACATAATTCAAAAGCTAAAAGCATTAATCTATAACTGTAGGTTTCTTGAAGCCAATTTGCGAAACGTAAACAAAAGCAATCCTAGACAATAGTTTTAGTCAACGGTTTAAACAAAATTGTTTCCAGTGTTACGAACTTCTGAGGCACAATCTCTGACGCCGGAACCTCGTGCATTTAACTGCGGCACAAGAAATCACGCGTAACGAATAAGTAATTCTGGATAAATATTTACTCATAAAGTTGGCAAATACCATTATCTAGGATTGCCGTTGAGTATTTTATCCACATTGGCTTCGAAAAAAACGTAGAAATCAATTGATGTTTACAGCGTTTATTTATCTACCACGCAATCTTAAAGTCTCGTAACAAAAACTTGTACGCCAGTTTGGCGCGCTGTGAATAGAGGCGATATGCTTCTCGTCAAGCGTGGGACACTGGCTCTTATTGTTTCCTTTCCTGCACATCAAAAGTTCCGCTTCATAATCAGCGATTGATAGAGATGATGGTTTAGAGCGGAAATACTTGACTGTTTACTGGATTTCAATGCACGTTCAACTTATGTAAATATTACTGGTTCTCGCTTGTAACTAGGACTAATTCAATAAGAATCCCGCTATTGTATTATTTGATGCCTGTTATTGGTCTGCAGACAGCTACGTTGTGTCATAAATATATCACCCAATCATACATCCCGCAAGAAAACAAAGTATTTTCAAAGGCATGCTAGCACAAAAATTTTCCGCGACATACATACCATCATCTCTAGAAATTGGAAGTTTTTATTTTCACATGTCTTGAGCTTCCGAAAATTAAAGCCGCGTGTTATTTCAGTGACCTTACTGTGACTGGCACAGTCAAATGAGGGACGTCACATCACAAAGATACCCTGACATTAACCATGAAACACAGCTGCAGATGTGCACGTAAAGTACGTAAACAAACTGGGGCAAAATTCTTTTCGCAGTAAGTTCGTGCCCCTAGGTAGAAGTAGAGACATGAAAACTTCGCGTTATTTTCTGACAGCTGACTAGACTCCAAATGACTATAGGCTCGATCGACGTCTCCCGCTGGCCGATATTGTCGTGACTTGCCGCGGGGAAAGCTTACACGGTAGAGAGGCCAATCTTTGTAAAGACGTAACACACGTAAATGACAACACATAAAAGTTCGTGGCCGATAGAATCGCAGGTTATGCTCTGTTATGTATAGGAAAGTGAAGTTTAGTCTGCTCCCAAATTATAACGCGAATTTTGCTTGTCTCTAGGTATAAGTAATATGAAACACAATAGTAAGTACATGTGTACACATCTACTTGACAAATATTATATAGGGGCATGTAAAGATCGCGTTATTTTCAGCCGCAGACTAGACTGGAAGATGCTGTAGGTTCATTCGACGTCTCCATAATGACGTAGCTTGCCGAGAAGAATGTTTGTGTCATAGTTTAAAGTTTTACTTTAAAGTACCCAGCCACCCGTAAAACGGGCACATAAAACTGACACCACATAGAGACACGTGACCGATAGAAGCACAGATTGTGCTCTGGTGTGTGCAGAGCAGTGAAATCTATTCTGTTATTATAAATGACAACGCGAATTCCGCAGGTTCCTAGTTATATCTAGAACCCTGAAAAATTCGCTGTTTTATTGACTTACAGGCTAGTCTTCGAGAATATATGTGTACGCAAGCTGACATCAGCAGTTCATTGGATACTCGCCGACAGATCAGCCCTCTACAGGAGGAGTCAAATAAGTCGACGACCAATTGAGGAAGTGATTCGAATTTGCAGTTGCTTGAGTTCTAGCTAGCGCCAAAATTAAAACGCGAATTTTCAGGTCCCTGGTTATATCTAGAGACACTATGTATAACCAATTGAATCCCAGATTATGCTTTGTTATGTATAGGGATATTAAGTTTAGTCAGCTACCAAATGATAACGCGAATTTTGCGTTTCTCTACTCATAAGTTAACATTCTGAATTTTAACAATGCTCAACTGACAGCTGATATGATATAACTATAGACACACTGGCAAATCGCGGGAAAAGTTGATTGTTTGCTAGGCTCCAACATGCTATGTATAACACTGAGGGTTTTGCACCTATATTGGCTGTCGTTTATATGAAGCACTGTGTCCCTCTTCAACAGGCCCAAGTAGAACTGTACAGTTTTAACACAGAACGTGTGTGATTTGCCAGAAAACTGTTCACACGTGTCACGATTGAAATACTACAGTTTATTGGAGACTATGTTAAATAGTTTCGCGATTTTCCAGTGTCTCTAGATATAACCAGGGACCTGAAAATTCTCGTTTTAATTTTGGCGCTAGCTAGAATTCAAGTCATAAGTTATGACTTCGCATTTTGCAAGAACGGTTGAAATGGACTAGAATTCATATAAGCCTTTAGGTTTACATACTCTTTAATATTACGCTGTGTTTAAAATTGAACTTTTTAGTTGGAACACCTGCCGCTATCTTAGATGTGTTATTTTTGTTCAAACTATGTTTCCTATTTATTTGGTTATAATATGGCGTAGAGCACAAAAGGCGAATATTTAAAATGAAATCTCCTTTCGTTGTTTTAGCTTGTTGGATTTCAGAAAGGATTTTTAAAAATCCATTTTCTGCAATCTTCCCAACCAAGCAAATGGAAAAATATTACAAATGGTATATTTAGAAAGGTAAAATTTTCATATTATATGCCCTATCATGACTAAATTAACAAAAACAAATCAGAAACAAAGTCATTACAAAAATTATATTAATACAAAATGGCGGTGGATGTTCTATCTCAGGTAGTTAACACATATTTATTTTTATATTAAGTTGTTCCAGAAAACCTTGGTTCAGTTTAATTTGTACTTATACAGAGTATTAACTTCAGTGTTAAAGTCACCGCAGTTCTTTCTTAAGGCGGCTGACTGGTTAAACACGAAATATGACTGCAGGCTCCCAGCTGTTTCGTTTTTTTCCCCTGAATGGCTTGGGTTATCTGACTGGCGTTTTCATATTAACAGCATTTAAGCATCATTATACTTGGCAAGTTGCGTGGCAAGTGTTCAAATGAAATTTAAAGTACATTAAATGACTCTCGAAAACGTGGTCTTTAGTTTATACTGTTTTAGAGATAAAAATTTTTTTTTTTAAAGATTAAACGAGAGCAGATATCAAAAACCTGTTTGGCAGTTTTGTTTAGAAAAGGTTTTTGCTGTGACAGCTAATTTTTCCAAAAAAAGAAATTATACGGTTTTGATTAAAAAGTCAATTAACCAGAATTTCGTTAATTACGTAAGTAGTTAAAACCGAAGTATTTACTGCCTTAAAAAAATCAGCCAACATGGAGAGGACGATTTTAAACAAAACTGCCAGACAGAGTTTTGGCATCCGCTCTAGTTCAGACGGAAAAGATTAATATCGATTTAAAAAAAAAAGTACCTTAAGGGCACTGCCTGTCAGAGCGGTGATATGAGCAAGGAGAGGGATTTACATGTTCATGTTAAATTATGCTCGGCAGTGCTTAATCAATTTTAATTATATCGCTTCTGGACAGAAACAAAATTTCTGTTTTGAGAAGAGGAAAGTTTTCGCTACTGGAAAAAAAAGTATGTCTGTATTTTAAATAATAAAAATAAACGTATTTGTTCACAGTTTTCAGGGTATTTAAAAAACCGTCCTAAAAGATTCCGTAGCAATGTGGGTTCAACCGAGATGAATAAATAGTCAGTGGTGTCACATATGTAGTTTACCCACACTGAATATAATTTAACAAGTAAATCTCTATCCTTGCTTTCTCCAGTGCTCCGAAATAGGCAGAGTCATTAAGAGGGAAAATCTCCAAAAAAATTTATTTGTTATAATAAGTTTTATATTTGTACGAGATATAGCCTAGTTTGTTTTGTAGACACAAAATGTGACAATTTTTTTTTTTCAGTAATGAAAATATTTAGTCTTCGTAGTTTTTGAATGATCGCACATCAAAGTCGGAATTTGCATAAAACGGTTGTATACAAGAAAAAAAACTTACTTACAAGAATGAAATAATCCATCCTGAAGAACAGTGCCTTGGACTACGTCAAAATATGTATAAAAACCGCAAATAATTTTTAGATTAAAAAAAATACTGAAATTGAAACTAAGTAATTTCAATTATCTGCTTTTTAAAGAAATACAAAACAATCAACGCTGTATGTATGTATATATATATATATATATATATATATATATATATATATATATATATATATATATATATATATATATACTGCCTCACGTAGTCCGTGACACTGTTCTTCAGTGTGAATTAATTCTATTTCTGTAAGTATGTTGGTTTTCCTTTCTTGTATAAAACTGTTTGAAGCAAATTTGGACTTTGGCATGAAATTACACAAAAATATGAACGCTAAAATAATTTTCGTAACCGTAAAAAACAGTCATAGTGTACGTTTACAAAACTAACCACGTCTCGTACATATATAACAAATTATTAAAAATTTGGTGAACCTTCCCCTCCCCCAAATACGGTTTTCCTTTTGAACACTGAAATTAGTTGTTAAGTAATGGTGTACGTCCCGCATTCAAATACGTCTTAGTCCTTCCGTGGTCGCGGCCTCTCAAGACGTCACTCTTGCATGGCCGACAACTGTTCGACAAAAAAAACAGCGCAACTCAAGAGTTTGAGTAAGGTTAATTCTACTACAAGTTGGAAAGAAAACATGTTTTCTTATGGGACAGTTTTTGCACAGGGGAAATCTCTGCCGCTGGTTTCGCTGCTATCGCTAAGGGACCAGAAAAAAAAAACGATACCCTAGTAAAATTAATTTTACGTAGGCTTGGAAACGACAGAAGTTATTTAACTTAATTTTAAAGTTAAAAGGAACTAATTTCGCGTTTAAAATTATTAATTTAATGAAACTTAAAATTCAGGAAAGAACTGTGATTGCCGCTCAAGCGGCAGAAATTTTACTCTGCGTCAAACTTTTAAGGGGTCTGCCTACCTGCCCTTCAAATGCGTTGCAGCGAGTTACGACTATTCTCTTTTTGACGAAACTATTTAACGCACATTATATCTGTATATCTACAAAAAGAACTCACACTTCAAGCTATGTCGCTATAGTTTTGAAAATTCGGCACATTTATTAGAAACATTATTTTCTAGCCCTTCAAAACTGCCAAAAATTGCTTTTTTGAAACTGCCGTATCTGGGAAATTAGCAATCGGATTGGAAAAATATAACTACAGAAACAAGCGTTAGACTTTGAACTACGCTGCCCATAAATAAAATAATGTGGTCACAGCTTAAGTCACATAGTAAAAAGGATAATATATAAAGCACTGCACGCCATCTGAGTAGCTTGCACGGAGAGACGATAATACATTACATACGTCGGTTAGTGGCACTCTTAACCGCTCCTGCCTCACACACACAAACGCAGCCTATCTAGGGAGACCCCTCAACGTTGATATTTCTAACCTAGTAGAATTAACCCTAGTTTGAGCACCTGAGCGAGAGCTCCAGCAGATTGGAGAACACTGCACTCGGGAACGATCTTCGTGTTGGCGACACTGTGCGACGCAGAATGGAACGGTAAAACGCGCCAGGATATTGGCATACCGCAGAGGAGCCAAAAGTGTCGGAACCACTCCCAAGAGTCACACGTGAACTGGCCGCTCTCTCTTTGGCAGCAGGCCGCGGGTTTTAGAAGGCGGAGAAAGGAGAAAGGTGGGGGACCAACCCAGACCGATGTATCTGCCTACCGACAGTGAAAGTAGCCACTTGGCCCCGCCCCTGCCCCTTCCCATATCCCCTCTAGGGCGAAATATATTCATTAGAAAGGCACACGCCTCAGAGTTACAAATCCAAACACAACCCACCTACAATTTTTTGTACTATGGCTAAGAAAATCCTTGGAAATAAAAATTCGCCATTCTTTTTAGAATTACGGAAGTTTGTAATGTTGTGACTTGGGCCACATGAAGTAACTTCTGATAATTTTGCACTATTTTGATTGTCTGGGTGTTTCAAAACTGTGAATAAAGATTCATGTAATTTGATACAGACATTTATTAATTGGTATTTATCACTGGTATATTTCTTCACTAAACGGTTGGCATACGTGGAAATAGTACAGGCACGTATATCTTACATGAAGTAGACATTTCGAACATCCACACACCTAACAGTTATGAATCCAAACAAATCATCCCTCCTACAGATTTTTTTCTATGTTCCCTCACAAAGAAAATAATCGGAAATTCAAATATACCATTCTTTGTAGAACTCCAGGAGTTTGTAAAGTTGTACAGTAAAAAGGTGATGACTTGGGACACTTTTCCACCATTTTTGTTTTCTATGTGTTTTAAAAACTGCGAATATATATAATTTTACGTAGGCATTCATTATTTGGAATTTATGATAGGTGTGTTTGTTTACTAAGGCACTGCTCGACAAAGCTAAATGTAGTCCCGGGTATGGGAGGTAAGAGCGCTAGTATGATCTTTGAAAGAACTGTGCAATGGGAGTGCATGACTGGATTTGTTTGTATGGACATACTCCATTGCGAAATAATTAATAATAATAATTTCGCAATGGAGTATGTCCATACAAACAAATCCAGTCAAGAGCGCTAGTGTTTCGTGGTCGCTGTGTGAAGGTAGAGGAGGGGAATATCTTGGTGCTCTCCCCGTACACTCCACTCATATTGTAAGTGACCATCTGTAGTAGGTATAATAGGCCTGTGCAACACATGAAATGAAGGGTTTCATCAGGAATAATTATGAGAAAACTGAAGTTTTGGTAGTTGGTAGAAACTATAATAATGGTACTTTTTGCTTAACATCCCCGCCTTTTCCCTTTGTGTTTTTTCCCACCACAACCCCTTAAATATATAATCGCTGACTTTTACAAAATGATTCATATTTCTGTAACCAACCGACGTAACCGGAAAACCTTTTTCTTTCGGTTTCTTGAAGTATTTTTTTACAAAATAAACACAAGCAAAAATTATTGAATTGATCAATTTAACATTCACATAGCGCCATTTACTTTCACAAATTAACACATAAAATAAGACTGCATTGTTTAGAATAACACAAATTTTAAATATAGGCTACGTTGTTGTGGTTTCATACGGCAACGTTTGAGTATGGTATAGTATACTGTATTTAGGATGCTACGTTTACATTATAAACTTTCCAGTCTTATTTTTATACGACAAAATTACACAACTACTTTTCTCATATTGCAGACTACCGTAGCCAATCTCAACATGTATGACACAAATGAGGAAATACTGTTTCGAATTTCATTAAACTTAGAATACATATGCCATATATCGCTTACTTTACTTTTGTGTATTTCAATCATATTGTTTTCATGTTTTCAAAACGCCGGCCCTTTTTATATTTACGCTATGTAAAACTTTCAATCGTAATTGATTTCTTAGACTATTTTGATGTTAAGTAGCAAAAGTAGATTTTAGTTCTAATGTCGTCGGTGTTGGACGTCGTGGACAATTCTAAATGATTGTCGTACTTCACAAAGAAATTTGTAAAATAAAATTTTTTGTAACTGTACAAAAAATTATAGTGTTACAAAAAACTATTTTGATAAACTAAAAATTTTTTACTATGCATCATTGAATTTATATTGTAATGCACAGTAAATCTAAAAATTCGGAAAAGTGTTTTTCAAAACGTCCAGAATCAGACGTTGTGGGTATTTTGTGAGGACAGAGCAGTTCTTGTGGACGTCTATACCCGGAACGGCCTGTGACTGTACATACATTATTGCTAGAGATGATGGTACATCGCGAAAATGTTTTGTGCCAACATTCCCTTGAAAACACTGTAGTTTCTTGCAACATACGTGATTCGATTATATACTTCTGACACAATTTAGCTGTCTGCAGACCAATAGCATGCATCAAATACTATAACAGCCGGAGTACTATTGTCCCAGTCAAATAGGGTAACAGTTCCACTTAATAGCGAAAGCCAGTAATCTTTCGTTAAGCTGAACGTGCGTTGAAACCTAGCAAACCGTCATGTTTTCTCCGCGATAAACCATCATCTCTAATCACTAGAGACATGCAAAATTCGCGTTATTTTCTGACAGCTGACTAGACTCCAAGTGTATATAGGCTCGGTCGATGACTCCCGCTGGCCGATATTGTCGTGACTTGCCGCGGAGAAAGGCCAATCTCTGTAAAGACGTTACACACGTAAATGACAACACATATAACAGTCCGTGGTCAATTAAATCGCAGATTATGCTCTGTTATGTATAGGAAAGTGAAGTTTAGTTTGCTACCAAATGATAACGCGAATTTTCTGGATTTCAACACACGTTCAGCTTATTAGAGTATTACTGGCTTCCGCTTGTACGTAGAGCTGCTAAAGTATTTTCAAAGATATGTTGGCCCAAAACATTTCGCGATATATAAAGAACTGAAAATTCGCGCTTTAGTTTAGGCACAAGCTAGACTTCAAGCAACTGTAAGATCGTGTAACTCTCGCAGTTGGCTCTTGACTTACTTGACACATCTTACAAGGCACTGAGCCAATAACAAACAAGTAGCTAAATGTTGACCTACAGCGAGCAGCCAATGAGCAGCTGTTGATTGCTTCAGTAAACATATATTCTTGTAGGCTAGCTTACAGGTCAGTGAACCCGCGAATATTTCCAGTCTCTAGCGATATACTATCATTAGAAACAAGATAATTCGTAGGTTCACTGACCTGTAAGCTAGCCTTCAAGAATATATGTTTACTCGAGCAGACACAAACTGTTCGTTGGATGCTCGCTGACACAGTAAAATAGGTCCGCTATTAGTTACATTTTTATAATTGGCACATCAACTACAAAGCGGTGTCAAATAAGTCAACGGCCAATTGTGAAAGTAGCGTTCACTTACAGTTGCTGGAATTCTAGCTTGTTCCTGAAATAAAACGTGAATTCTTTAGTCTCTAACTACCGTATCTAATTACAGCCTATGTAATGGCACACACATATATAAAAACTATATATGTATATATTATATATATATACATACATAAAATCTGTATATGTGTATATATATATTATATATACACATATGTATATACAGTTCCACTTTGAATAACAGTTATCAAGAGCGCGTGTTAATTGTTTTCAGAAAGAGAAGCTCTTCGATACCTAGACGTACTAGCATATGTATCAATTAATTATGCTTATTATATGCTGACCTTTTAAATATAGTGTATGTGATACATTTTTGGCCTGGCGCAGTATTTTTTTTCCAAATAAATTAATGTATTTGTCTAACGCGTGCAACAAATAGCAATAACTAGAGCCACGATTTTATGGTGAAAAGATTTTTACAACATTTGGTTTCGATGCGTCATGTGCACATCTACAGGTCTGCTACATCGTCTGTGGTTGGATGATTTTACCCTCACTTGCCTTGGCAAATAACAGACGTAAGGCGTCACAATAATCTTATAATGATTGGTGCAGTCAAATGAGGAACGTGTCTGAACAAAGACACGCTACCAATAACCATGAATCAAAGTTACCGATGTGCACGAGAGACACTGAAACAAAGTGGGGCAAAAATCTTTTCGCGACAAAATCGTGGCCCTAGCAATAACATATTTATATGGCACACCTGGAGGAGCCGCGGTGGCCGAATGGCCAGACCATTCTCTTCCCACCAAGGCGATCCGTGTTCGATTCCCGGCGGGATCGGCCCTCGGATTTTCGCATGTGGGAATCGTGGCGGACGATGCCGCTGGTCGGCCGGTTTTCTAGGGGATCTCCCGTTTCTCCCGCCCATTCATTTCGGCGCTGCTCCACACTCGCCTCATGTCACCCCTCACCATCGCTGACCAAAATCCCTCACTATAAGACACAAGATGTCTTTACAGTAATAATCCGGATCTCTCCTGGATCTTTAGCGTTGTTTTGCAAAACTTTTCTTGTACGATTTAGATTTCACGATTTTTCTCTTAAATTATTTACCGGATAGTTACCGCTACTGAAGGATTAGTTTAACTACGTCACGAAATTTATGTGCAACTGTTGAAAGAGAAACTAATGATAGCCTGACTTTGTCAGCGTGAACAGAAGGAACGGAGATACGCGAAGCAAGCTTCCTGGTTTCAGAAGACATATTCGTGTTTCAGAAACAGCGACAAGGCAAAGTTTATCATCCTCGCCGCGTCCCGCCGTGGGCGCATTCGGTCACGTATTTCGTGACAATCCGAGGAATGGGGTAAGACTTGGTTGGCGGGGGGAGAGGGGGATCAGGAAGAGACATTTAAATGTTTCGGTGTCCGTTCATTAACCGCTAAACCAGTAGTTCTCAAACTTTTTAGATAACAGCCCCCTTAGGTACACAAAACCGATGCCCAGTGTCCCCTTCATAATTATCGTTGGACTATCCTTACTCACTGTAATTATTTTCCTAACCCCTCCCCCCTCTCCTAAGTTTGTCAAACCGCCTCTCAAGGGGTCCCCACCATTCCCTAGGGGGTGATATCGTTCACTTTGAAAAGAAACAGCGCTATACTGCACTATGTTATTAAGCGGCTGTGTCAAATAGAGTCACCATTTCCCCTGCATATGATAACAAGTAACATAACCAAATATTCCGACATGTTGAACGTATGTTGAAACCTATCAAAACAGTCAAAGTTTTTCTGCGATAATCATCGTTAGAGATGGTTTACAGCGGAAAATCTTGAATTTGCTGGGTTTCAATGCATGTTCAGCTTATGAAAAGGTTACTGGTTTTCGCTTGTACGCAGAGCTGTGACCCTATTTCACTGAATCAGTAAGAATCCGGCTATTGTAATATTTTATGCATATTATAGGTAGAGCCACGATTTTATGATGAAAATTTTTGCAACATTTGATTTCGATGCGTCATGTGCACGTCTACAGGTCTGCTACATCGCCCGTAATTGGATAATTTTACCCTCACTTGCCTTGACAAATTACAGACGTAAGGAGTCACAATAATCTTATTCTGATTGGTGCAGTCAAATGAGAAACGTGTATGAACAAAGACACGCTGCCAATAACCATGAATGAAAGCTGCCGATGTGCACGAGAGACACTGAAACAAAGTGGGGCAAAAATATTTTCGCGACAAAATCGTGGCCCTAGTTATAGGTCAGCTACGTTGCGTCAGACGTATGTGGCATGTTGGTACAACATTTTTTTTTTTTTTTTTTCGTGATATACCACCATCTCTAATCATCGTCTCTGTCTGTTGGGTTCTAATCAAGCAAGTTGGTAGCATTTTTTAGTCACACGATTTGTTTCCTTATTTTTAACTGACGTGCAGTCGTCAAAGACGAAACAAAACAGACGTCGCCCAATGACGGATGTGATTGTAAAGTTTGAGTTCTTGGCACTCAGACTGACGAAAATTAATCCACGAAACTCAAACACCTCTAGTTATAAGCAGAGGCCAGAAAAATTCGCGTTTTCTCTCTGCCCCAAGCTAGAATTCCAGCAACTGCAAGTTGGTGCCACTTTCGCAATTGACTTATTTGACACTTCCTGAAATATGCAGGCCCATATCACTGCGTCATCGAGCAGCCAGTGAGCAGATAATGTCTGCTTGAATACACACATGTTCTTGGAGGCTAAGCTACATGTCATTGAACCCGTGAATTTTTCCGGCCTCTACCTATTAGTAGGGCCCGGTAGTTTTCGCGAAAATATTTTTGCAGCACTTTGTTTCAGTGTCTTACGTGCGCACCTGCGATTCTGCCTCGTGGTCAGTGATTGGACGCTGTAACATACAACGTCTGTAGGTTAAACTACGCAATGTAATTTTCCGAGACGGAAGGTATGAGTACATCATCTAATTTATCAATTTAAATGGAAAGTTAGTTAATTAATTACAATCATAATTATAGATGACGGTTTATCGCGGGAAAACTTGACTGTTTGTTGGATTTCAACACACGTTCAGCTTACAAGAATAATACTGGCTTTAGCTTACACTTGGAGCTGTTACCCTATTTGACTGAGCCAATAAGAATCCCTATACTGTAATTGGTCTGCAGACAGCTGCGTTGTGTCAGTGGTATATCACTAAATCAGATATGTCGCAAGAAACTACAGCGTTTTCAAAGGTATGTTGTCACAAAACATTTTCGCGATACACCATCAATTTTAACCATCATCTCTAATCATAATGTATTTAATGTATTTGTCAGAGAACGTAGTGAAATCTGTAACAAACAAAGCTACGGAGCTGTTTTACGATATAGGTTCCTGCTTATATTTAAAAAAAAATAATTACTGTCAAAAATTTAGTAACTCGGACGTACGACTTTAAGAAGTACGGAAAGACAATATGTCGAGCAAACGACTGAAATACTCGATCGTCTATCAAATCTGAACTACTCGTCATAATTAGATGAGACCTTTTTTTCTGAGTAGATAATTTATCAGCGGATGTCTGTTTACATAGCACTAGGCGGTGATATGCTGTGCTTTCGAGTAAAAAATTTAAAACTATTTTTAGAAAATTAATGGCTTGAAGCCACAAAATCCATAAATATAGGAAACTTCAATTTTTATAGTTCTTAATATGATAATATCCAGACCTCTATGATAACCGAATTTCAAAAATACTCGCGTTTTGATTTGAAAATAATTTTAACATCCATAAAGCTCTGCGCCAGAGGTTTTGGGATAAAAAATATACGACTACGGAGCCACCGGTGTCTTAGTAGTTTAGATATTTCTTTGGCGATTAACTGTCCAAATGCTGCATGTAAACAGTATTAAAAGTAAGAAGTACTTGTCACAACCAAAAAAGAGCGACGTGGCACAACGGTAACACATTTCGTTAACATAGGCCATGACCGACTTCTTTCCTGGTTCCTGTCATGTATACAGTTGTGAGTAACCGTATTTAAGGGCGCAGTCTACAGCAATTTTCATCGCCATTTTTTTATTTTTTATTTGTACCAGATATTTTTTTTCTTGTTTTAGACACAAAATGTGACTAAATTTGGCTCTTGTAAAATTTTTTATCTCTCGTAGTTTTCGCGTAATGGCTTGTTAAAGTCATATTTTTGCATGTTTCCATTTTAACGACTACACTAAAACCAACTAATATACCAAACTCAAAAAAATCACAATGGATAAAGACATTGCAGGCTACAATGACATGCTCATGAAATTTAAGAATAAAAATTATTTGAATTTTAAAAAATTGCTGAAATTGAAAATAAAAACTTAAAAACTTCAATACTTTTTTAAAAATACAAATAATGTTTATTCTTTAATTTTATGATCGTGTCATTGTAGCCTGCAATGTATTTATCCACTGTGATTTTTTTGATTTTGGTGTATCAGTTGGTTTTAGTGTAGTCGTTAAAACGGAATTATGCAAAATATGACTTTAACAAGCTATTACGCAAAAACTATGAGAGATAAAAAAATTCATAAGAGCCAAATTTAGTCAGGTTTTATTTTTAAAACAAGAAAAAAAATATCTGGTGCAAATACAAAATAAAATAACGATGATGAAAATTGCGGTAGACCGCGCCCTTAACGACCACGTTGTCGTCCAGTGGCGTAGTGTAGCTGTGATCCAAGGCGTGCGGTATTAAGAGCGACTATACACTTTGAGCAGTTGTGTTGTTGCAGAGACCAAGGTGTATATATTATATCTAGCCTCTTGTACGCTACTGGCTGTGGAGTGTTCCTGACCATACAAGTCAAATGGTTCCTCAGACAACTCAGTGTTGTGTATAGTCACTGCTGCGCACCGCACACCTTGGAACACTCCATGCGACGCCACTGATGTCGACGTGTGTAGTTTTCTTTAGCTCTTTTGAGGAGCTTGGAAATCATGTTTTAGTTAGCGAACGGCATACCGTAGGGACACAGTTTACAGTGTGTCTTCTGTTCGTAGACAAACGCTTTGGAAACATTTGTAATAGTTACACAAGACAAAATACTTTCCGTACCACGATACAGCATGGCTCACGCGCCGGGTTCACTAAATCTTAAACGGTCACAAATGGAATATATTTATTTTAAACACATATTTGACAACCTTTCAAACTTCATCTTTGAACCAAATTCGTGACGTAATGGTGAAGGATGATAACCAGTTAGCTAATTATATTGTTTCCTTGACTATTTCAGAACGTATTATGTAAACTGTAAACAGCAGGAAGTTAAAGTAATAGCGTGTAAAATGACTGACAGAAAACCAATTAGAAAAAAGAACCTTTCACACATGCACCTTTTCTTGGCCAGGCTGCAACACGTCGGAGCGTGAAATGCCTCGCTACGGTTCGTTCTTAATAAGAATGACGGCGCGTGATTGCGTGTAGAAATAATACCCCGCTGCGGGAATGATCGTGCGGTGTAAGTAGGGCGCGGCATACATACCAAGGCAGTAAAAAAAAAATTGTGTCGAAATTTTAGCGAGCGCTTGCGAAACTCTGCAGCGTCGCGAATCGCTTCCAGTGCAGTTATCCGCAGCGGTCCGCGTCATCCTCCCACACCGTGGCTCGACAGCGCGGCGCGGCGGCTGATTGCACACACCGTGGCAGCGCGGCACGGCGTCCCGTCAAAAACCCCGACAGGATTTCACGTCGCTGCTAGAGGAATTTACACGATTATAGTCGATTCAAGGTAAAGTGAACACACAAGACAGACGTTCTATTTTCAGCCAATTCGTATCATTCCGCGCGTAACGGCTGACAACGGCAAATATCTAACCTCTCTGGATACGTCACTTGATTTTTGCGCGTGTAAGATAAATGTAGAGTCAGTATGAATCGGTATAGTTTGATACAGAATAGTTTATTAATTATATGAAGTATAATTACGCCGGTGTCCCCGTATTATGTTGTGCGAATTCTCAAATTGGTATCCCTTCTCCCCCTCGAACAAAAATCCTGGCTACGCCCCTGATTAGTGACACTTTTCAAAGGTTAAAATTTATGTGCTCATTTCATCCCAAACGACCAAAATAAACGTTAGCAATAAAAAGTATAGAAATAAAGTGTGAGTCAGAATCCAAGAATATATGTGCACTCAAGTAGACAGTTTCTAATTGGCCACTCGCTGAAACCGTTATATCAGACGATTTGCCCAGCTATCAGATGTTTCTTTATCATTGCTGGAGTGCTCTCAAGGAGTTGCCAAGAAAATCAAGAGCTAACTCAGAAAGTGGCACGAACTTCAGTTACTTGAATTCCAGCTGCTGCCCAACTGCAAACGTGAATATTTCACGCCCCTACTTGTTGGGCGCATGAAAACTTTACTCGGGCTATGTATGCCTTATGAAATTTTGTCTTATTGAGCGTACACTCGTGACTTAGCATTAGAGGCGTGCAAAATTCGCTTTATTTTCTGCTATAGGCAGTTCGGGATAAAGTGAACACTAATAAATGCCCTGCTAAATTTCTATTTTCAGCCAATTCGTATCTTTCCGCACGTAACCGCTAACGACAGGCAATATCTAACCATTCTGGACACGTCACATGATGTTTGCTCGTGTAAGATAAATTGTGCAGTCAGTATAAATCGATACAATTTGATAAAAAAAGTTTATCGATATAAAATACAAATATGTTGATTTCAGTTAATTTTTTCCCTGTAGGACAATGAAACGCAAACTGAGGCAAAATTCTTTTCACGTCAAGTTCATGGCCCTAGTAAATAAAAAACCAAGCACAAAAAAGAATTGGTACTTGTCTAGAGCCACTGATTTTTGGTGAAAAGAATTTTGCACCAGTTTGTATCGGTATCTCTTTTCACATCTGCAGCTCTGCTTCCTGATTATTGGCAGAGTGTCTTTGTGCAGAGATGTATCATTTGACTGTGCCAATTAGAGTAAGGTTACTGCGACGCTACACTTATGTGATTTTGAGGTAGAAACCCCGAGACGATGACAGCTGAAACCATCATATCACCGGCCATGAATCAGAGCTGCAGATGTGCACATAAGGCAGTCGAACATGTTAGTATAAAATGTTTTTCGCCAAAATCCAGTGCCTCTAGAATTGCCATAGTTAAACCACAAACAGATTTTAAACCAAGCAGGGTCAATTTTACAATTCGACTAGTTTCTTGCAAGTGAACAGATTGTGGTCTGTACTCAGCATATGTCTTTAGCGCTGGTGAGTGGTGGCATTATGTGAGTATGAAACACCGCCGGAATGAAGGGGTGGGGGAAACGGGAGACCCTGAGAAAACCCGCAGGTCAGCGGCATCGTATGGCAAAATTCCCGCATGCGAAAACCCGGGGACCGACCCCACCGGGTATCAAACCCGGATCGCCTTGGTGGGAGGCGAGTGCTCTAGGCATTGCTCCAATAGCGGCCCTCCTTGCTGGAGGATATACAGGGGGGAGTCTAAGGGATCCGGAATTTCCCTTGACGGGCCTGCTTGTACAAGTTAGTAGATTCTAGTGTGACACCAAAAACTAACAGGAATTTTGCAGGTCTTTATTTGCTAGACGATTGAAAACTTTGCTCCAGGTTACATTTGCACGCATCAATTTGAAATTTTGTCCTATTCAGCCTACCTTCGCGACTTATTTTTAACACGTAACCGAATGTTGCTTGGGATAAACTCGGATGAAGGAGAATCTTGTAAGAATAAAGTGTCATTGTCTTGTCAGTGTTCTCTAGTATCGGGTACTATATAGTATATTGTTACCTTAATAGTAAAAGCTCATAACTCCGTATAATGAAGATTGAACATTCGAGCCCTTTTAAAACATCACAATAAGGTATTTACAAAGAAATATTGTTACAAGTAGATATGAAAATGTCATTTATAATAATGTTGTACAAATTATGTATTTTTTCTCAGTGTGAGGGAAATAAAATAGTTTTACTCTCCTTTTTTCTGAATGGATGCGAAATGGAGTTACGAGGTTTTACTATTAAGGTAACGATAATTCACTGCGAAAACAGTCATTTATCGTAAAAAACGTAACATTCTGCTTACTGCTGTTGCATAAGTTCTTTGATTGGAACACAGCCGTCTAGGCACTTCACTGCAAGTAAGCCGACCAATAATGAACGGAGAATGTGTAGAGTAGGCGTGTTAGAAGTGGTATGAACCAAAAGAACGGCGCACACTGGGTAACACAAGCCGCAGTCACATTGGATACAGAACTACTTAACTTAAACATGTTCAGTTTAATGGAGTGGTTACACGAGCTACGAACTAGTCCAGATCGCAGTCTCTTCCCGTTCAAAGTAAACTGGTTTCATACGTAGTTTCCAACGACATGTCTTCCATGGTTCTCTCATATTGGCTGCTTACAGTAAAGACCAATGTAACAAATATGGCTGATTTCTGGTCCGATATTTTTAACTCGTTAAATTAAATTAACTTTAAGGCATGAAATAATTATATCAACTTTACACACAGCAGCAGCATTGCAGTTAGATGCAATATGATGATTAAAAAGTCATGAATATTGAGTGTAGATGTGAAAATAATTAAATATGGGCTAGTACATTTCAGGTTCCAAGTTTATTGAGGTTAGACATTTCATTGTTTAGCTATAAACACGATCAAACATGACTGCCGAATGTATTTAAGTGAGCAGGTTTAAGACCTGTAGTGTGACCGTGGCCATAGAGACCAATATTGCTGGTATCTCTGTAGTGTGTTTATACGAGACTGCCATTTACCTAGCCTGATCTCCAGGAGACGTAAGCAGGCGTTAGTGTTAACCGCCTATAGGGACTGTCTTCTCGCAACAGGCCGAGCGGCTTCTCCACGTGGAAGTGCAAGTTGTGCAAACAAAAGACGGTTGCGACAGGCTTCTAGCTGTGTTGTGGCGAGCGCTGCAGTGCCGCTGTGGGCTGGAAACCTGATGTCATTATTCTCCTCGGTACGCAGAGAAGTACAGGAGGGAAATGGGGTTGCAGTGGACTGCGAATGTGCAACAAGTTCGCAATGCACGCTTCGTCTGTCGGAGAAGATAGAACACTTCCCACGAGATTACTCGCCCGATGAATTTTTGCAATACGCGAGTAGCGACTGGAAAGAATTTTCTATGCATAATTTACCGTTTTCACAATACACTCTAAAAAACAGTTTGTATATTTGCCACACGTGCGTATATGAGCGCTAAGAATGTAGGTATGGTAGAATTGTTCCCCAGACATCCATAGTAGCACTCCTATAATTTATTATAGAACAGTCAAATGATACTGAAGTCACCAGACTTGTATTGTAACAACTGTAAAAGTTTGTATATTTACAAGGCGAAAGAATGGTATCTGCCCCGTACTGTGATTAGGTTAATTACTTCCTAAACATTTTAGGAATATTTTTTACAGTGATCTGTAGCAATCACATTGCTTTGCACATGACGTTCACAAAAAAAAAAAAGGAGTTGGTCACAATGAGAACGGATAAGTAGAGCAAAGATTTCGTTCTAGAAAAATTTTTTTGCAACATTTTGTTTCAATTCTTTACGTGTACGTCGATATCTAAGCTTCACGGTTATTGGTAACGTGTCTTTCTTCAGACACGTCTCTCATTTGAGCGCACCAATCAGAATAAGGCTATTGTGATAACACCCGTCTGTGCTTTGCCGGGGAAACCCAAGGCTACGTAAAAACACCCAATCACCGGCCATGAAGCAGAGTTGCAGATGTGCACATAAGGCATTGAAACTAAACGTTGCAAAAATCTTGTCGCCACAAAATCTTGGCTCTATTGACAAGTAGTTCCATATTTTTCTCTCCAGTTTCTTTTCTCTACACAATCTTGGTTTTAAAATCCGCCATATTTTTACAATCATTGTCTTGCAAGCAGATGTGTACAATCAAAGTAAGGGCTCGCATATCAACCGCTAGACAATGCATTGATTTATTATTAAGATATCGATACTTGAGATCTAGTACCGTGCAGTAAGGCAACAGTTACAACTAACCTAACTTATTCAGCCGGGATTTCTCGCAGGAGGACTTGTCTGTCATTTAAACCGCCTCATTAAAACTCGCTTAGTGTTACGTTCCGTGCTGCAGTCGTTAATTTCCTTACACATCAACCACACGCCTTTTTATTTCAATGCTTCTGGCTGTTTTTCAGGTCCCGCTGTGTATCTCTTACTTCTACACTGTTGTACAGGATAAACTGAACGCAGCGGAGACAGACAGCAGTAAACAAAATATGAATGGTTGGAAGTTTGTTCACTGCACGCCACCAAAATTGAGAATTTAGAAAAGTTGAAGTACTTACTGACTTTCCTATCTGAGAATTGTGACGTGAGCATGGACTGCGATTTAATTATAAAAATATATTTGGCGGGGCTCAATCAATATTTACGTTATTGCTTTCTGGAGAAAAAAATTTGCACGGAGGAAAGCAGAATATTGCTACAAGACATTTAAAATGTAGAAAGAAAATTTATGAGATTATAATTTCGAGTGTTTTTTGAATATGAAAACAGAGGATGTACCACATTTGAATACTTCTGGGTAAAAATACAAGAAGTGTTTCTTTTACTTATACTATGCTTGGTGATATGCACACAGAAAAAAAAACAGTTTTGTAGTGGCTCCAAAACATTTGGTAAATTTAGACCCTACCAAATAATTTTGTGGTGAACACCAAATATTTTGCAGCGGCCACAAAACGTTTTGTTGGATAGTTTGATATTTTGTTATCACCAACAAACAATTTATTTAACACTGCAAAATATTTTATATTCATCACAAAAATGTTTGGCAGGGACTAAATTGACAAAATATTATGTAGCCACTACAAAACAGTGTTTTCTGTGCAGCCGAATTTTGCGAAATTATTCCATTTTTTTTTTCAGGAATGACAATACCTGCACATAATATTTTAAAAGTGTGTAGGCCTATACGATACGCATTGCCTTTGATATTACGTGATAAAACGTCATAAAATTATAGAACCACCACTGATTGGCTGAAAGTGGATAGTTGTGAGTGAGAAGACTACACACCAGTTCCGTTATTTGCACCTAGAGGCTAGGATGAGGCGTGATGCGCGTACTGTGTTCGTCCTTATCGCTTCCGCACTTCTAGACTTTGAAAGCGCAAAAATGTCTACCCAGGCGGCTTCCTTAATATTCTGTATAAATATACACGTCCTTGAACAAGGCTCAGACGTCCTTGAACAAGGCTCAGACGGTTTTGTTATTCAAGCATTCGCCCGGAGCTATTTCATGAAAGCATTGAAAAACGAAACCAGAATGGACGGATGCGGGGATCGAACAAGGGTACTCCCGAATACAGGTCAAACGTGTTTTTGTTGCGCCACCTCGCTCAAGAAACTTGTTCAAGAGTAAAGATGCTGGGTTCCACGCTCAAGATGAAACTCTTCATGGAAGTAACTAATTATCGATCATCCATTACTAGATACAAGGAAAATTTGTGTTATTTTCTCAGAGCGGTCTTAACGTCAAGGCGTTACACAGGTTTATTCGCGAGGAGTTTCCGCCACACACTGTAAAAAAACCTTCCTAAAATGTTTAGGAAGTAATTAACCAAAACGCAGTATGGGACATTTACAATACTTGCGCCTTGTAAACATGCAAACTTATACACTCGTGACAATACAAGTCTGGTAACTTTAGTATACATTTGATTGTTTTATTTAAAAAAAAATACGAGTGCTATAGGTCGTTCGGGATAAAATGAGCGCTAAAAATTTAACCTTTGAAAAATATCACTAGCCGTTACTGCATAAAATTCAACATTAACTATAGCTGCCTTACTGCTTGTATGGTGGCAGAAAAATTACGCAATATAGTTCCGTGAGTTTGCCTATTTAAATACAACAATTGTGAAACAAAATCAAACGAAGGCGATATAATTGTATTTTACATAATTAATAAACTTTATTTATCAAACTATATATGTTCCTGCAGACTGCACAACTTATCTTACTCGCGCAAACATCAAGTGACGTGTCCAGAGAGGTTAGACATTTCCCGTTGTTAGCCGTTACGCGCGGAAAGATACGAATTGGCTGAAAATAGAACTTTAGCAGGGCTTTTCTAAGTGCCCGCTTTATCCCGAACCGCCCATACCATGGATGTCTGGGAAACAATTATACCATACCTACTTTCTTAGCACTTCTATATACACGTGTGGCAAATTTACAAGCTATTTTTTAGAATGTACACGTTACTTATTTATACTTCATTTGGAACGGAAAAAATTCATAAACATGTAGGCCACTGGTTAAATTAAATTCGGCAGTTGCAGCGGTACGTTTTGTATCCCTACAATGCCCTTTTCAAACAAAATGTAATCAACAATCTTCACAATGCCCGGAATGTTTGATTGGTGTGGTTTATCAGCAGTTTGGATGATATTCTGTACACAAAGATGTCTGATGATACATCTCTTCAGTTACTTCTGCAAGTATACGTATTTCATTC
>PNEQ01003348.1:80146-158463 GCA_003012365.1 Medauroidea extradentata
AAAAGACAAGCGACACAACGAAGAGACGAAACAAAACAGAACAGATATGAGACACAAACAGAAAAGACAAGCGACACAACGAAGAGACGAAACAAAACAGAACAGATATGAGACACAAACAGAAAAGACAAGCGACCCAACGAAGAGACGAAACAAAACAGAACAGATATGAGACACAAACAGAAAAGACAAGCGACACAACGATGAGGCGAAACAAAACGCAGTAGTTTTCCAGACAGACGGTGTTACGACGCGAGGTTTCGATAATTTTGATAATGTAACCATTTGATATACTTGGTTTTGTATAACGCAGCGAAAATAAGAACGACTATGTCTTCGATAAAGCGCGAAGATAATGTTGATATGTGTATTACTCTTATTGCTATAGCAAAAGTAAGATTAGCCTTTATTTATATGTGGTTAATGTGAGTTTGCGTACATGCGCCTGAAACATTGACGGCCTCTTAACGTCTCGTGCCTGTCCTCTATAACTTGTTGCACGTATAAACGCAACGTACATTTCGCCAGGTGTTGTATGTATGCTACAATTCAAAACACAATTAAATTACGAAAAAAAGGGAGTACTTTGATGGACGGCAGAGTATCGGGCTTTTGTATTACAATTGTTTTAATGTAAACATTTCAAGAGTTTCCGCCCTCAATTTCCAACCACACACTCTAAAAAATTTTCCTAAATAGTAGTGGAAGATTTTAACACATACACAGTACGGAACACTCAACATACTGCAGTTTCTAAAGTGAGCAAACGTTGAGAACTATTACTTCACAAATCTATCAACACCAGTTTACACTTGATTCGTTACTATAATGTTCAGGAACGTTACCATCCACGTACGGGAATCAGTTTTACCGTAACTACTTTCTTAACATTCCGATACATCGGTATTGTAAGTTAAGCAAGGCTTTCTTTACAGTGTAAGGTGTATATCTTGTGAGTACATTGTGGTTTAATTGTGGTTTACGCAACTGAAGCTCTGTTTTAATTTTAGAGTTTTTATTTTTTAGTAGAGCAGCAAACTACAAATTCTGCTCAAGTTTTTATGATATTGTTATTTCCTGTATAGCAGGATAACAGTACACTGCTATAATAATCATGTTTACGTGCTTCAATACGACCACATGCTCATCTTAACTCTGGGAATTCTGACGGTAACACTACCCCCAGGCATAAAAGTATTTACCTGAAACAAACAGCTCATTACAATGTATGTTCCCACATTCATGTGTGTTTCTCAGCGAAAGGGATGAACATGGCTTACGAGATTCCCACAAGCTCGTGTGCTTGGCTTCATCAACGGATCATTTCGTAAGCCAATTTATCTTAAAATGCATGTGCGCAAGAAATAAACCAACTTTTTACAACCGTCTGCAACGACCACCAAATCATCTGGTTTGATCAAGCGAAACTCATTTTAAGGCGGGGAAGGGGGGCATTTATGATTGCCTCGTTAACATTTATGGACTTTAATGGTAGATGGAAGTAATTTTATTATAAAGTATCTTTCGAAATTCTACATTAAGTTTTTATTGTATAATTGTAAAGAACCCACGTTATCTGCTTGATGTGGTTTATGTTTACAATGTCTGAGAAAAATTTTAACTGGAAGAATCAGAAAAGAGAACTCTAAAAATATGATTTTATACGATGTTTTTAAGTAGCGAAATTTTCTATACAGCGTAAAATGTTCAGTTCTGCTGAAGAAAATATGTTAAAAACTGCTCTGGGCAAATAATAGTTACAACATAGCTCAAATAATTAATTTGAGATAAGCTTCCAAACATAAATTAAAGGTAAATTCGAAATGATTTTCATAATATACCTTTCATTTATACTCTTAATGTAAACTTACGTCAGTACCACCATAAAAGATGAAAACGAGACATTAAAAAAGTGGACGGGGTATTCAAAATCTCTTCCCATTTGCTTACATTAAAATACGGACAATCATTTTAATTTAAAATTAAGTACTATATTACGCAATTGCAAGACCGACACAGCCTGGTTGGTGACTTTAATTATTTCCCGCTGTAAAGCAGTTTTAAGGCGCGATATACAGCAGTTTCCATCACCACGTTCTTGTTTTTTATTTGTGCCCAGATATTTTTTTTTCTTATTTTACACACAAAATGTGACTAAATTTTGCTCTTATGAAATTTTTTTATCTGTCATAGTTTTCGCATAATGGTTTGTTAAAGTCAAAATTTGCATATTTCCGTTTTAAGGGTTACACTAAAACCAATTGATGTACCAATCTGAAAAAATTCACAATGAATAGAAAAACGTCACAGGCTACAATTTCGCGTGTATAAAAACAAAGAATAAAAACTTTTTTTAAAAATAAAAATGCTAAAATTTAACATAAAAGTTTTACAAAATTCCATATTTTTCTTAAATACAAACATATTTTATTTTGTAGTTTAACATAGCTGAACTTGTAGCCTACAATATCGTTATTCACTGTGAATTTGTTCACTTTGGTAAGTAAGTTGGTTTTAGTGTAATCCTTAAAACGTAAACATGCAAATTTTGGCTTTAACGAGCCATTACGCAAAAACCATGCGACATAAAAAATGTATAAGGGCAGGACTTATTCAAATGTGTCTAAAACAAGAAAAAAAAATATTAATTGGTACAAATATAAAAATAAAAACATGGTGATGAAAATTGCTGTATACCGCGCCCGAAATGCGTTCTTTGTATGCAATATCAGCTGCTGGTTGGTGGCGGGTTTTGTGTGATACCTGCTCTGTATTTATCTTTTAGAACACGAGGTTCCTATTTCTTAGCCCCGTACGCGATGAAATTGTGATCCGTTGGGACCAGGAAAAATTGCGCTGTTTTTTGGAAACCATACAGAATTCAGACAACTGTAAGCTCGTGTTATTTTCGTAATTGGTCCTCGACTTATTTGCAAGCGCTGAGACGATAATAAAGAAGTAAGTAAATGCAGGACCAGACATGTGGTAACACTGTGTCAGCGAGCAGCTAGTGAACAGCTGTTGTCTACTTGAGTACATATATATTCTTGGAGGCTAGTCTACAAGTCAGGGAACCCGTTAATATTTCCCGTCACTAGTCATTCATAATTAACACTCAATTTGTGTTATGTAAAGTCAATCCTATTACTGGCTGTTCAGAATAAATTGAGGACTGCCTACAACTTTATGTGAGCCATTATGCCCCCCTTCTTAATTTTTAGATACGGAAACTTACAAGTAGGGCTAGGAAAAATTCGTGAGTTCAATGACCTGCATGCTAGAATCCAAAGTCCTACGCATATTCAAACCCCGTCTATTCGTTCATTGTCTGCTGATTGAATGAGTAGCAGTTAATGGGCAAATGGTATGGCTTCGGTATACACAATGGATTCTAGCATGTTGGTCGTTGAACTAGCGAAATATTCGTAGCCCTACTTACAAGTAACTAAAGACTAGTGTAAAAATGTCACAACTCTCAAAACTTTACTTCTATAGCCACAGTAAGTACATTTTTTTATTACTGTAGATGTTGGGAAGTGCTCACTTTAAGAGCTTATTCCTTCGTTTTTTTAACCAAAAACTTTGAAAAAAATTTGAGACAATGGGCAGTCACACGATGCACAATACTGTGGATGCGTTTTTAAAAATAAAGTACCATTCGTCAGCAAAAAAAAAAAAAAAAAATCGCTCCATTTCGGTTTATTTTCACGACAAAAACGTGGTACTTTCGGTGACGAAATCTAAAAAACCGTTCTGTACGTTGTTACAAAAAAAATACCTACAAATTATGACATATTAATGTCAAAACTGTGGAGCAAAATATTGATATAAATATTAGGTAGCAAAAAATAAATATATTCGAAATCACTTCAAAACTGAGGAACAAGCTCTTAAAGTGAAGCTCCTATATAGGTTAGAAAGAAAATGTGTTTTCTTATACGAGAATTCAGCACAGGGAAACATTCTGCCTCTAGTTGTGATACAATCACTAACGTGCCTAATAAAATACGCAACTGTAGTAAAATTACATAATGCAAGGCGTTGTAAAGAGAGAATTAATCAAATTTACAGTTTTTTAAGTGAAAAACACAATTTTCACTTTCCAATTATTAATTTCATGTAATTCAAAATTCAGGAAAGCTGTGTGATTGGTCAATTTACACCTTTTGCCGACACCAGCGCTCAAGCGGCAGAAATGTTCCCTGTGTCAAACAAATAACATTGATCTTTCTAACCTTAGTTTTGTTTACCGTGAAAGATTTTTCTTGCCGATCCCTCTCCCGTACGTAAATAACGAAATGCCTAAATACGGCGGCGTAAAAAAAAACTGTTAACACAGTAAGTGACTTTCTTAGTAAACTATAATTCTTGAGGTATTACGCCCGCGGCCATGAAGTAAAAAATTACAATTTTGACTTTGAAAATGCAACTATGAGAAAACTGGATAAGCAAAAGTTTTATTTTTTTTTCTTAGACGTAAAATGTACTCTCAAGTAATGATGCTAAACTAACACTATTTCTTACAAATATATTATTACTATTTTCCTTACTTTAACGGCCTTAAGGGCGTTTTAGAGGGGAAAATCATAATTACATATTTGTATGAAATAGTGGCTTTAAGTATATAAAAACCACATACAAAATATTTTTGTAATTAACATAGATTCCAAAAGTAGCAAAAAATCCAAATTTCAGAATTCAAAACAAAATACAAGACATTTTAAAGATGGGTTTTTGTGTACCTATACCTATACCACGTATCATGTACTTTCACTGTGGGTTATTTAGTTTCATTGTGTTAATTGATTATCGAGGGGTGTTTGTAGCACGGTCGTAGAAGAACAGATCTGGACACTCGCCTATCTACCAATGCATTTTGCTTGACCCCCTTGTTGTTTGGCTGCAGTTCACCAAGTTACCGACAATGTTGTGTTTTATTGGCGCTTCAGTTAGGGCCGTCGGACTCAAACACCGCCCACTTTTTTCCATTGTTAAATTTATAAAGTAAATAAAGATTGCTAGAGCCTTTTCTTAAATTTATGAGCGAAGAAAGTATTTCAAAAATTTATAAAAAAAAATACGTTTTGATAAATTGTTTATCTTAGTGGAAAGGAAGTGGGAGGAGTTTGAGTCCGACCGCCCTAACTGAAGCGCCAATAAAACACAACATTCTCGGTAACTTGGTGAACTACAGCCAAACAACAAAGGGGTCAAATTTCCAGGCGAGTATCCAGACCTGTTCTTCTACGACCGTGGTTTGCAGTAAAAACATGCAAATTTAGACTTTGAAATGTCATCATACCAAAACTGGCTTAGATAATGTCTTATGTTATGGGAAAATTTACTTCCAGGTAACGTCAACAAAACTATCACTAACTCATACAAATACAAAATTACGATTTTTCCGCACTTGGACGGTCTTACAGGAGCTTCCTTCCTAAGAGTAATGACATGATCTAGGATAGTTATTTGCATGTTAAATTATGTTAATATGGCTAAGTATTTGTCGAGCTTACAAACATGTAACCAGTGGAGTTTTCGTTTATCTCAGCGTGGCCCACATTGCTATAGGACGTTTTATTTTTAATACCTTGAAAACCATTGGCGGGATTTGGATGTGGCAATTTTGATAACAAACGAAAATTATTTTTCCCTACATTTTAGCTATACTGCCATTCACAATAACCTGGCAGAAAACTGCTTAAGTAGGATCATTTAGGACCGTAAAATACAAATTTTCCTGGACGGAACATCCCCGATCCCCGCGCTTTTCTGGCTGAGTTGGTGTTACTTTATTTGTCACAATGAAGTCTCGCCAATGATGAAACCTGTTAGAAATTAACAGATGGAGGGGGGGGGGGAGTTTCTCGGGGATATCCTGTTTCCCCTACCCTTTTAATCCCGGCATTGCTCCATATTCAACATCATGTCACCCCTCACCAGCACTAAATACTTAGATGTTAAGTTCTTCAGTCAATTCAATCTACTGAGAATAGTTTAACTTGTAAATATATCACTGTTCTTGCTCGCGCCAGGGCTCCGAGGTAGACAGACACCATCACACAGTAGAAAAGTCTTGTAAAAATTATGAAGGTTTTTTTTGGTAGTATTACAAATTTCCTAAACGTATAAAATTTTTTCTTGAAAAATAAATTGTTTTTAAAGTTACAAAAAATTAAAAAAGAAATAATATTTGATCTAGCAAAATAATATTCTAGTCGGAAATTATATAGTTGTATCCAAATTACGTCCTCTGGAACGCATTTTCTTACAATTAATATTCATATTACATGCGTGTTTCAAAATTACGAGAAGTATGTCATTGAACAGCACATTGGAATAAAAATTAACAAAGAGCACGTAACTACAGGTGGGCTATGAGTAAGTGTGGAATGTTGGCACAAGGATGCAGCTTATATCACGGTGCGTCCAGAAAGTCTTTCTTCTCAAAATAATTACATGTAAAATTACATGTTTGAAAGTTATTTAACAAATAAGTTCAGTGTCGTGATAGGAATACACACAATTTTATTTTTGCTAATTGCCAACAAGTACATACCCTGTAATTTTACAAACATAGGATATACGTTGTATTATATTGCAAGAACAACCTTTGCAAATTTACAAAGAATTTATTTGGCAACTAGGGTTCTATGAATTTTCTTCGTAAAAGTACAAAATTAGTTTCTTTTAATACATGCAGGTGCATGATGTGCATTTTTAATAAGTCCTCCTGCACCGTTGCTACCGATCCAGTTCCGTGTCGAAGCCTGACTCTAGTGAAATGAATAGATTTTTGTCTCTACTAGAGCCACGACTTTGCTGCGAAAATATATATACATATATATATATATATATATTTTTTTTTCAATGCCTCACGTGCACATCTGCAGTTCTGCTTCGAGTTCAATAATTGGCTGTTTCAACTCTTATTTCTCCTGGGGCTCTACCGGCCAATCACAGACGGATAGAGTCACAATAACCTTGTTGGGGCGGTTAATGAGAGACATGTCTCAACAAACACACGCTACCAATAATCGTAAAGCAGAGTTGCCGATTTGCACATAGGGCACTGAAACAAAATGTTTCAAAAATCTTTTCGCGACAAAATTGTGGCTCTAGTGAGTGAGATATTTTGGTCAGTGCTTAACATCGCTGGTGAGTGTGGAACAGCGCCGGAATGAAAGCGCGGGGGAAAGCGGAGATCCTCGAGAAAAACCGCCGACCAACGGCATCATCCGGCACGATTCCCACATTCGAAAATCCAGAGACCGGCCCCGCCGGGGATCGAACTCAGATCGCCTTGGTGGGAGGCGAATGGTCTGACCGTTCGGCCACCGCGGCCCCCGTGGCTTCAGTCATAACTTAAGAGAAGTACTCGTCTGGCGCCTGGACGGTGTTGCAACGTGTCACAGGTATTCTATTTTACCCACAACTGCTTAACTTATTCATATCACGCTATCTACGGAAAGACCACACACTTGAAACAACACTTCTATAATAATTTTAAAAAAAACACACACACATTTGTTAGACACGTGATTTTCGGGCATCTCATATTTGGAAAAAGTGGCTTTTCTTAGTTTGCTTTAACTCCGAAAATACCACATAAATTCGTTTTGGCCTTTACTTCATAATATCCAAATAATACACAATTTTAGAGTCACCGCTTAAAGTCGCATAGGAAGAGACTACTACAAAAGCCTTACACGCCAGTTTGGCGCGCTGCAAATTAAGGCGATAATATGTTTCTCGTCCAGCGTGACTCTTATCGCTCCGCTGTTTGAAGGCGTCAAACGCGGATACCGTCGACCAGTACACAGTGGACCTGGCGCATGATTAAAGATGATGGTGTATCGCGAAAATGTTTTGTGCCAACATACCCTTGAAAACACTGTCGTTTCTTGCAACATATATGGTTGGGTGATATACTTCTGACACAACGTAGCTGTCTGCAGACCAATAACAGGCATCATATATTGCAATAGCAAGATTCTTATTAGCTCAGTCAAATAGGGTAACAGCTCCAAATACACGCTACAGCCAGCAATCTTCTGGTAAGCTGAACGTGTGTTGAAATACAGCAAACAAAGTTTTCCCGCGATAAACCATCATCTCTACGCATGAGACGTGATGTAGCCTGGTACGGAAAGTACTATTTCTTGTGTAACTATTAAAAATGTTTCCAATGCGTTTATATACGAAAAGAAGACACACTTCAAACTGTGTCCCTGTGATTTGAAAAATGCCGTCCGCTAATTAAAAACATGATTTTCAAGCTGCTCAAAAGTGCTAAAAAATTACTTTTTCACATCGCTGTAGCTGAGAAAACAGCAACCGTGATCGTGAAACCAAATTATAGAAACCTGCATTGGACTTTACCACGAAGTGTCCACAAATAAAATAGCAGGGTCATCGCTTGAAGTCCCGTTGACAAACGGTTTCTACGAAAACACTGCACGCTAGTTTAGTCCTTCGCGCCTAGAGGCGATGAGGTGTTTGACGGACGTGTTATATTCGACTTATCGCCTTCCCCGTTTACGTGCCTCGAACGTAAACATAAAAGCTAGCGTCCTCTAGCTCTTAACATCTAGGTCATTCGAGCTGGTGAAGGGTGACATGAGGTGAGTATCGAGCAGCACCGAAATGAAGAGGAGGAGGATGCAGGATATTCCTGAGAAAACCCGCCAACCAGCGGCATGGGCGAAGATGGCGAAGATCTGGGGACCGACCCCGCCTGGAATCGAACCCGGATCGCCTTGGTGGGAGGCGAGTGTTCTAGCGACTGCGCCAATCTAGGCGCGCCTAAGTCTAGTTACCCAGCACGCCACGAGAGTGCAGGCGCTGCTGCCAAGAGGCGCTCTTCGCAAAGGTCACTGCACCGCCCAGTCTTGAGAGCTCTCTCGCCGCTTATACTTCAGCTCACTTTCCTTTTTTTTTTTTTTTTTTTTTTTTCACCACTGGGAGAGGGCAATGACCAGAGTGAGAAGGAAAAAGAATTTGCCGAATTATTAGCTATTATTTTTTAGTCTCATCCTACGCAACTTCATTGATTCGCAGTTTCGCCCCCTCCTTTCTGACGGACCCACTCACACGCACGGCCTGAACTCGATTCTGTCTCCTTTTTTTTTTTTGTTCCTTCTTTTCCTTGTCGGCTATCTCACCGTGTCGGCGAGAAATTGCGTGTTAATTACAATTTTTTTTTCTACCGGGGATACTATTTTACACTTTGTTCTAATTAGCTCTCCTGCATTTCTATCCGCTGCTATTAATCACACTGTGCTCTTAAAGGGCTTCCCTGACTAGGCTACGTTTGTGTGTGTGTGTGTGTGTGTGTGTGTGAGTCAGGAGCAATAAGGTTGCCGTTGACTGGCGTATGTAATGCATTATCGCCTCTCCGTGCAAGCTACTCAGCTGGCATACAGTGATTTACTATTACCCTTTTTCCAACGGGATTTTAAGTGGTCACCATATAATTTTACTGATAGAAGTCTGTATCAAAGTACAGTGTATGTTTCTATCTGAGTTTCTCATACATCCGGTTAGTACATTTTGAAGTACGGCAAACTGAAAAGGCAGACACCTTACGGGCGGCATAGCTCTATGTACTGTTATTTCATGTAAATAAAGAAGCATGCCAAATATGGGCATATTTTAATTGAACAAATAATTTTGGTGTAAAAAATAAAACATTAATTGAAAATATTTCGTTGAAATAACTACTTATCTTTCCCCAATTGAAAATTTAGAGCATGTAAGTAAGGAAACACGGATTCAGTTACCAATATGTTAGAATTCATTCTCCTATGCGTAGAGCTAGGAAAAATTCGCGAGTTTAATGGTCTACATGCTTGTATCCAATGTCCTATGCATACTCAAGTCCCGTACATTCGTTCATTGTCTGCTGTCTAAATGAGTAGCAGGTAATGGACAAATGGTAGGGCTTCGGTATACACAGGATAATGGATTCTAGCATTTTTGTCGTTGAACTCGCGAAATATTCTTTGCTCTACCTATGCATAATGAAGCCCCGTCTATTTTTTCATTGTGTATTGTTCCAGTGAGTAGCAGCTAGTGGACAAATGGTTGGGGCTTAAGTATATACAGGACAGAGAATTCTAACATTCAGGTCACTGAACTCATGAAATACAAGTAAGTCTAACACTTTATTCTTACACTGAAGGCATCGCAAATGAAACATGCATAAATGACTTTGTCCCATACAGGGTTCCTCTTAATCACTGCACCAAACATTCCCCCCTTTAATGTGACTTAATTTGAGTGACCCCCAGTACTTTTCGTGAGACAATTTGTATATTGACAATTTTTGAGACCAAATGGACAAACACAAATTAACACCCAGCCAGACCTGGGAATCGAACCCAGAACCCTCCGCACCAAAGCCGGCCGCTTAACCAACTGAGCCACGGGGGGTCGGCTCACCAACTGAGCCACGGGGGGTCGGCTTGTTGAACCACCTCGCTGGCTTCAACGAATACGGATTAAGACTCTAGTGTGTAAGTCGTCCATTCAGCGCGAACGTTTATTTTGCAGAGACCTATCGCGTAGACAATGGGTGTTCAAAACATTTCTCTTTTAAACACGTAGGTTTATTTTTCTACTTTTTCTTTCAATAGAGTTTCTGTCTTCCTTCCATGACTCTGGCTTGGCAGATATTCTCAAAGGCGTTGACCTCTTCTTCTTGAGTTAATGCATGTCGCTGCAAACCGATTGCTTATGCACTGTTGCCGAGCTGACGACAAATCGCAGCTTACGCTGGCAGAGAAGCTGTCTTCTTTGCGACGAGAAATTTACATGTGTTCTAATGAATTTTAGGTAAGTCGTGTATTATGACATTTATTTACTCTAAATCTGAGTCGGTGAAGATTCAATAACAAGAATATACTCTCATTCCGATTTAAAGTGATTTATTTGGTCACTCGACTACGTTAATGTTCATGGTGTTTTGTTTGTGTGTTAGTGTGCGTGTATTACACTAACGGATTTGAAGTTGTTTCTAAAACGGGGAAGATATCAGCAGTGTAAATGTCTTATAGGTAAATACATGATCATGTTTGGAGTAAGTAAGAGATTTTGGAAAGCGCTCAACATCGAGGTCTTTTAGCGCAGGCGAGGGGTGACATGAGGTGAGTATGGGAAAGCGGCGGAATGAAAGGGCGGGAGAAACGGGAGATACCCGAGAAAAACACGCCGACGAGCGGCATCTTCCGGCACTATTCCCACGTGCGAAAAACCGGGTACGGACCAAGCCGGGAATCGAACCCGGGTCGCTTTGGTGGTCTGGCCATTCGGCCACCGCGGCCCCTACCGTACTTGTAAATTAGCTCTGATAACCACGTATGTTTCTAGTTAACGTAATGCAATGCGCCTTCATCGAGCGAAAACCTAATATCAACGCACTGTGCAAATAACATGGCATCGCACTGCAAGACTTTTATTTTGTAAAGATCACACTTATTTGTACTTCCACAAATGTTTGTTAAAAACGATTTTTCTCGCAAAGTTAATTGTTCGTAAAGCTACTAGAATTATATTTTGTAAGAAAACATAGGAATATTTGATAGTCAACCAAAATCAAGGTTACCAGAAATAGTAAGATACATACTGATCACAGCCTCCGGTAGAATTAAGTCAGGTAAATAAGCTAGAAGTACTATGAATATATAAAATATATTAAAAAAACAACACATCATGTAATTTACGCTGTTACCACACATAGGAACAGAAGTTCGAATCCCGACGCATCAGGTTCAGAAATATTAAACGTAAATTAACTTATTTAACCGTCATTGTACACTACGATAATTTTTATGAACATTATAAAATTAATAATTTACATCTAATCCTCCCCTTAAAGTGCAAATAGAAGAGTAACATTTAATACGTTTCAAACGTACTGTATATATTTTACTAAATCATTTGTATTTATACAAATATACTAGATGCCCAGTCGCGGCTTTGCCCGCGTGGAATTTTTAAAGGGAAATTATAACGATAGCTTATCGTGTTAATGAGATATTAAGTACATGGCGAAAATACATTTTACGACTTTTTAGGTTAAGAATTTCAAAAAATTGGATAATTATATATTACGCGTTTTATAAGCCTTATTCTGAAGCAAAAATTACGTCGATATCTCTGAGGGTTTTAGCGCTATCGAGGTTTCGATGAAAACACATTTCAACCATTTTAACACCCTTAATTTTAGAATTTCATGAAATTCCTTCGTAGTGTGTGCCTACAGTATGAGGGGAAGGGGCCCACTTCAAAATTACATGACTCTCGGTCCAACGGTTTGGGCTGTGCATTGATGAGTGAGTGGGGCTCTTCATTTAATATATTAAGATTTTCTTTGGAAATTCGCTTTCCAAAGACTTACTTCGTAATCCTTCCAAAACATTTTACGACTGCAGTCACAGATTTTTAATATTCAGGATAGAATGAAAACAGTAAATTACTTAGTATTGCATTACATGATGTAAGTAGACTAACATGGTTTTATAATACTTCTTTTTTTAATTCAGTAACACTACTGCTGTAATACACTATTAGTAAAGACCTGCAAAATTCGCGTTTCATTTTAGGAACAAGCTATAATTCCAGCAACTATAGGCCTGTATCACGTTCACAATTAGCCGTTGACTTATTCAACACTTCCTGGAAGTAGCTGAACCAATAATAAAACTGTAACTGTACACAGGCCCATTTGACTGTGTCAGCGAGCAGCTAATATACAGCTGCTATCACATACAGCACACATATATTCTTGGAAGCTAGCCTACACGTCAGTGAACCGCGAATTTTTCCCGTCTCTAACTGTTAGTTAAATACGCACAATATATATTTTTTTTCTGTCAAGCGCACATCACCTGATAACGAACATGCACTTCATAAACTAGATTACTTCTCTTATCAGTTTCGCGAGTTCATAAATTTTGATCACACACAGTTTAAAAACAAACGCTATCATCACAGAGCAAACACGAGAGTGACAACAATAATTGATTTGTGTCAATTTTACTCTTGAGACTCTAGATAGTAAATTGGTTCTGTTTCACACACAAACACAAAATATAGTCGTTAAAACAAAACATATTAAAACCATACTTGGTCATTTATTCACACTAGTGCAAAGAACTCTAGTGACATTCAACACCGTACTCTAAAAAATTCAAAACTGTGTGCAGTCGTACTGTCTAAACTTGTACGTAAGCATTTTGCAAAATAAAGCATGGTTCGCCAGCAAAAAATGTTTTGACGGAATTTCCTTAATTTAATAAAAATCTTGTGATAGTTTGGGTGCAAAAAAATAGGGTTTGTTTCTGCGAAAAAAGTAAATCTTGCCAAATATTGAATCAGGATTAAACTAAGAAAAATTAATCGTGATCAGTGACACGGGATTTAAGGCGCTCGCCTACTGGCCGTGTGCTTGCGTGAGTGAAGCACGGTGTCAAGGGCGATGTTGACCGGCTCATCTGGCGCGGTATCGCCTCTATCGCAAGACACTGAAACAACGTGCAGTGGTATCGTAGATCACTCGCCTGACTGACACTTTCAGTGGTGCCCCTATCTTTTTATTGGTGGAAAGTTTTAAGTAAAGTCCAATACACCTTTTCATCGCAGTTTCACACAAATCCCGTAAGCAGTTCTTTAGGTATAATAGATCGGAAAAGCCCCCTTTTTTTTTTATCCTTTTCGAGGGGCTCCGAAATTATATTTCTAATTAACGAGATGTTTTGAAACTACCATTCCGACTTTGTTGAAGTTGTTGTTCTTTTCATAAATTCATTCACTAGAAACACGTTTAGAAGATTCTTCGCGTAAAGAGTTCTGCTAGCACGATTCAACGCTGTTTACAAGGAAGGCAGACATCGTAAATATTTCTTTGTCGTTAATGTTCTTCGAGATCGAATTACAGTTAAGAAAGTAATAATAATTTTTTAACTGCAATTCGATCTCGAATAACATTAACGGCTAATAAATACTTACGATGTCTAATATTGCCTTAATATTTATTCTATTCCGTAGTTAGGTTAAAGTTGCATAAATTTACCCAGAAGAAAAGTTATGATACTAAATACAACAATTCAAAATTGTGACTATCTCACTCTTAAGAGTTAGAGGATGCTAGCTTTTCTTGAGCGTTTGAAGCACGGAAACGGGACAGACGATAAGTCAAATACAACACGTCCCTTTAAACAACTCATCGCCTTTAGGCGCTAAGTATTAAATTAGCGTGCAGTGATTTCGTAGAAACAGTTTTTCAAAGGGTCTTCAAGCGATGACCTTGCTACTTTATTTGTGGAGAGTATGTGGTAAAGTCCACTCCAGGTTTATATGATTTTCTTTTACGATTACGGTTGATATTTTCTCAGCTACAGGAATGTGAAAAAGTCATTTTAGCACTTTTGAGGAGCTTGGAAATCATGATTTTAATTAACAGACGGCATTTTGAGAATCATAGGGACACAGTTTGAAGTATATCTTCTTTTCGTTGATAAACACATTGGAAACATTTATAATAGTTATACAAGAAAAAATAATTTCCTTACCATGTTACAGCGCGTCTCGTGCGCCAGGTCCGTTAACCCTTTACGGTGTTCAAGTGCATTAAAACATAATTTTATGTTTTTATGAAATAAAGTTAGTTTTTAAACGATAATTGTGAGTACAGTTTCCTCCTACGAAACAATTTTAACTCGCATAGTCTTCTCATAACGGGGTGTCAAAGTCAAAATTTGCTTGTTACACTGCCTTGAAAATAGTGAAAACCAACTAACTTACTTAAATGAAATAATTTACGGTTGACTAACATCCAATGAGGCACGCAATAAAGCATTTAGAAACACGGAACGTAATCTTCTGAACTGAAAAAAAAAAAAAAACGAAATAATACAAGAAAAAGTTGCAAACTCAGCAAATTTTTAAAAGATAAAAATTGTTAGTGGCATATTTTTTTAAATATATATTTTATAGCCCACTGCATGATATTTCGTTGTGAATTATTTTATTTACATAAGTCAATTGGTTTTCACTACACTTATTATTGGACGCACCGTTATGAGACGACTATGCGAGTTAAATTTTTTTCGTAAGAGGAGATTGTACTCACAAGTATCGTCTACAAAACCAACACTATTTCATATATATGTATACAATTATGATTCTATCGCACTTGAAAACCCATAAGGAGAAATGCTGACTATTATGTGGTGTACTGTTTGGCAAACAACTTGCGCTAGGTATGTCTATGCCCTTCGCCAGGGCTGTGAGATAGGCAGAGTCCTTAAGTCACAGTCGATAGTTGCGGCCAGACGGTGACTTGCTATCTCAAAGAAGCAGTTCCTGAAAGATGGCGTTCTAAAAAATAAATCTAACATGAAAAAATACAGGTCCGACTGCTGACCCAAAAAGCCGGGCGTGAACTTTTATGGCCCTGTTCCGCGTTCTGACCAGCTTGTTGACAGGCGATAGTTCAGAAGTGGTGAGAAAAAAGTTGGATGTTGTTGATGGGGGGGGGGGGTTGAGACTGCGCAACATTGTCCATAGACATCTGAAACACACGCCCCATGTCCGAGGAGGAATTTATGTCGCAGGTTGGACATTTCTTGCCGCTTCAATTTGTTCGGAACGAGTTGACAAATTCACAACACGACTGTCTGCTGATGTGAACAGCCTGACCATATGGCATGGATACGATGTCTATCTCGAAAATTGTTACCATAGGTATTTGAAGAGCTAGTGATAGAAACATAACCCAAAACAATTTTACATGTCAAAGTGTTGCTAAAGTGCCCATAAGTTTATGTTTATATATATATATATATATATATATGTGTGTGTGTGTGTGTGTGTGTGTGTGTGTGTGTGTGTGTATGTGTGTATTGATGTAGTGTAAGACAACAGCAGTGTGTTTGTTCGCTTCCATGTGTCATTACGACAGAAAATGTTCAAATAGATGACCGCGATGTTCTTTGCGATGGTTCAAACGGCTTTGTACACGACGTAACATGGCCTGAGGGATGGAGCGGCATGCAGCAGTAATGTTGTTATTCACAATAACATTTCATTAAATTCACCTATTTTAACTTTCCTTATGAGACCGGACTTACGGGACAGGGACAGACTGTGTGCATGTGTGTATATATATATATATATATATATATATATATATATATATATATATATATATATAATAAAAGTATGTTACAAGCTTTATGAGATGATTCATTGTAAAGATGATGTATAGGTATGACATGCAAGTTTTTGTTTGGCGCAATTCTCAAGGGAGAAATAAGTAAAAATAAGTAAAGATAAATAATAAATTTCCGGGCACGGTTTAATAATAGCACTTGTAATCTGTGATATACTGGTGGGCTGTCCTGCTCCTGTATATCACGTGTTGCCTACCAGTAAGGCTCCACAGTTTCAAAGTACGTTTTCTCGAAAACGGTTCGCTTGAGAACATCGCGACAAGGCGACTTTTTTTGTTCATTGAGACCTCATGCTACGAATTGTGCCATTTAATAGACAAAAATGCAACAGTAAAAATTATATGAAAATAAAGGATTGACAAACTCCTTTATCTGCTGAAGGTAAAAGGCATTCCAAATCGTTTCGCAGATCTTGTTAATATTCAACCGCATCGGAGGATTCGTATTTTTTCTCCTTACTTTCGGTTATTTTAACAAAACTGTTCGTTTCCAATGTTAAGCCAAAAATTAAAATTCTTCAATTAGCTCCGTTGTCTTTCTGGGGACGGAATTTTTGTAATACGTGTCCAGCGCAATGATTTTTATTAGTAAATCTCTCTAAAAATATTTTACGATTAACTGTCTCAAATGATTTATACAGTAAGTCACTGTATTTATTTATTTCGATAGGCAGACGACCTTAATCAAATGAAACTAATTTGTATGCTTTAAGGCATATAAGTAATTGCACAGGTCAATTTAAGCTATGCGACTTTTGTGAAAAAGAGTTTTGTTAGGCTACGATCAAACGTATCAAATTGAAGGGGTTCGCTTCTTTAATAACTTAGGTGGAATAAATTTTTTCCTTGGTTTATTCAAAACGTATTGGGAACCATTTGTAGCTGCGAGCTATAAAACCCAATATCCCTGGAATGTAATCAACGCTAGCTAAACGTCGGGCATACCAATTAATCTCCTGTATACGCAGCATCAATAAATACCTGAAATTTAGACCTTTTGTGAAAGATATAACGGTCGTTAATTTGCAGGTGCTCGTGATGCCAAAGGCAACTCGTTGCAGCAGCTGCTATAGTTCCGACAGAAATACGAAGCTCTGTAATGCTTTTTTTTTTCCGCAGTTCTAATTTACGCGCTTGTCTATCGCATCAGACATTATTGCTTACAACCACTGATCTCTGGTACCCGGTGCAATTATTTAATCTGGAGGCGGTGAGGAGGAAAGGTTTAATTATATCACAGCGTTGGCAATCGCTGCTTGTCACAATTTATCATCTCCCAACGTGAGCTTCATGTCAATACCGAACAGCTGATCTGCCAATCTTTTTGTTCTTCAGTTAGAAAGGTATGATAGTCACTACAGACGAAATTATTTTATATAAAATTAGCTGCCTGCGACTCCATTCGGGTGGTTTTCAATTTAGTGCCGATTTTAACCGTCCAAAGTTCATTCAAGTAATACAAACATTTTAAGTAATTCGTAAAAATATGTATTTCTTTTTTTCCAATATATCTTAAAAAACTAAATGTTATCCCTAACATTAAAAGATTTGATAAAAATTTTCCGGTAGGGCCTACTTCATATTTCATTAAAAGTAAGAATATATGTATTGATAACATTGAAAGTGATAAATTGCGATTATTTTTAATTACATAAAAAAATTTCTTGAATGAATTTTTTTTGGAAATTCTAAATGGCGAAAATCATGTTGAAGTGTATTAATGATCGTTTTGGAAATATTTTGAAAAATATAAAAAAAAAATGCTAAATTTCTTGGGCTTCCTGTTCTGCCTCCCTGTTACTATGTTGTAATCGCCTAATTTATAGATTTTTTTGTCAAATATCTTCGCGGATGCACGCGCAACTCACGAAAGTTTCACGTAAATCGGATGTATGGTAAAGGAACACATACGTTATACAGACATTCATTTTTATATAAAATATTAAGGTTATTAAAGACGGAACGAATAACATATCCTAGCTCTCTAGACGCATCTTTGATGTTTCTAGATACAGTTTTCGTGTTCGTGGTTCACCCCCCAAACACTGTCAAACTCTTACACGTTATAATAATAACAGTTTCCCGCAAATAAAATATTTTTCCGTTTCTTTAGTTTTCGTACAAGCGCATGTCATAGTCGCAATTTGATTATTTTTGCTACTTACCCAAAGTAAAAACTATTCAAACATCACGAAGGAACTAATTGAGAGTGAAAGTTAATATATTAAGATACAGGATCACGCTTTTGTTATTTCACTTAAAAATTATTATTTTAAAATCTGGTATCCAATATACGCGAACATTTATGTATATTCAAGAATTGTTTAATACAAACAATTTTACGTAATTAATGGCCAACAGTTTTAGTCCAAGGCCAACCGCAGGAATCAATACTAGGAAACGCAATAGTAATTTGAATTGTGCCAATAATCTATGCCGCAATTTAACTCTAGAAAGTTCCAGACCATCACGGACACTTAACTTGCAGGCAACCCGACGCATGACACAAAAAACAGAATCGTCCCCTGCGGTGGTTGCAGAAGTGCTATTTTCTGCTAGAGACTGTTACGATTCAGTCTGAACTAGTCAGTTAGACAGGAGCGAAGTAGCTGTTGTGACCAGGTCAACTGCTGGAATCGCCACATGCCTCCAGGCTCACTTGGGATAACAGGACCACCCCCTCCCGAACTACAGTGGAAAACAAATTCCATAGAGCGTCTGTTGCTCATATCTCACTCACATTAGGAGCTTATCGTAGCTTTTAGAAGAATCTCGCTCGTCTCATTAGTCAAGTTGTCACCTGCTTCATTTCCGAGCTCGGGCCACGGTACGTCCTCTTCGGCCCTGCACCATCAAAAAAGCGTTCGTGAGGTTACAGTTGTTTACTTCTGTCCGCGAACACAAAATTGTGGGCGTAACCGTGACTTTCTTAATGATGGTGTTATCATTGGGAGGAAGTTGCACGTCGTTGCCGAGTCGGGGCAGTTTTAATCCAGGAAACTTACCAAAATTGTGTGCATAGCCGTGACTCTCTTAGTGATGATGCTATCTTTGGGGAGAAATTGCAAATCTCTGACGTGTCGGGCAGTTCCTAGTTAGGGAACTGACTAAATTTAATAACGTACAAATCAGGTGTGGTGTTAACTACCTCTTGTTGAGCATGTGCAATATAGATTTCTATAGTATCATCATTAGTTTTGACGGAAGGTGTAGAACTAGGTGTCGCAACGGTATCACACTGGACTTCCATTTGAGAGAAACCGGGTTAGATTCTCGGCTCCGGAAATCCTGGTTTCGGTTTTCCGTAGCTAACAGAAGTTGCGCCAACTTAATTAAAAAATAACGTAATTATGGTATCGTAATGTGAAAGTCGTTATCGCCTATTCGAAGGGGTAGATTATAACAACCTAGGTCATAAGGTGAATATAGTGGAAGAAGAGAAACGGAGAACTTTCCCGTCACTCAAAGAGCTCTACATGTCTCTAAAATTGCAGAGATTTAACATGTATGTCAGCTTACTTAGACATTGAACAGTAAGTTTATGATACACACAATAATAACTATTTAATTAATCTATTTACAATGAGTATTATTTAGAGTACATAACGAAGCGTAGTAAAAATGAAATATAATGACTGTGTAGTCCTAACACTGACGCCTGGATCTACCTCTGAATACAGGCGAGGATTTGTCTGAGCATTCAGACTGTTTTTGCCCAAAACTTAAATTTCACGATGACAGTATTCAAAGTCACTGGTGTTGGACAGTTGGCTAAGCTGGCTGTAAAACTATAAGTGTACTGAAAAGTTAAGGATTAACAAAGTGCCATTAACTGGTGTGTCGATATTTTTCCGTCTACCAAACTAGCTCATGATGCAGAACTCATGATGCCAGAATAATTTAGTGCAGAACTTCCGGAAAGAATATATATATTCCAAGTCAGTGTCGGATTTAGCAAGCAGTGAAAACTACTACGATATTATCCTGAACATAAATTATAATGTGGACTATCCTCTAACTGGGCCATGGGTGTTTCCCACGTCTGAGAGTCTCATTATAAATTTTAATATATTCTAGGAGTGTCCAGCAGTACTAACCAAAGGTATCATGGTATGGTACGATGACAGGATATGGGAAAATTCGCTGTGCTGATAGATCGTATCTCAGTTTGTCACTCTAGGGAGTCAACCTAGGTTTTAGGCATATCACGGAACAGCTGCGGGTACGATATGTACATCCAGATATTTTGTCTAGTTGTCACAGATCCTTGATTTAAATTACTTCGATGTTAATTTTCTTTTACTGTTTTTGACACCCTGCCTGTAGATATTTTGTATGGTGTGGTCGTAGTCGCAAGGTCTGCTATCACCTAGTCCACCGGGCGAGGTAGGCTCAATGGTAACATGTTGGACTCGCATTCAAGAGGACCCAGGTATGATCCAGGCGAATGCTGGGATGGATCCTTAATAAAGGCCATGGCTGACTCCTTTCCCATCACCTATCATTCTACCAAGTAGTGTGTAAACATATGTAATGACATCGCTATCGACGAGACGTAAAGTCCACTTTCCTTACCTTACCTCGTTGTGCAAAACAACGTAATGGCATGCAGACTTAACATTTACAGACCCTGTGACTTTTGACTGTACACAAGCCTAATAGTGCTCCCATGCAGGTAATTACTTCAAAAGTATCTTACTAGAACAATCGTTCTTAAAAACAATTGTTCTCTACAGAGTATCGCACTTAGTAAAAGCATACAGTCTCTAGTCGCTTTTTTTAAAACGTGTGTTGCTTATGAAACCCTACTAGTAAAGAAAAACAATATAAACTTCTTTTCCTAAAATTCCGGGATTGCTTACAGTAGGAGTTTACTGGCAATACATTAAGGAAGTATAGTCAGCATGATAACTAGATCATAATAAAAAGTAAAATAAATATTCAGCATATATCCTGATAGTTATCAACATATGGTACCTATGCCAGAATAATTATCTTCTAGCGGAATTATGATAAAAGTAATATGACATAGTGGTTCAGACAAATAAACGTGGGACTATAGGGTTCTTAACTAAGGTCAATGCGAAATGCTATTGAATTATGTTCTATACGAAATAGAGAACGTATTAAAAATCCTCTTCAAAGGCATGAAAAAGCAGTTAACCATTGAGTGATACTTGCTTATCAGTGTGAATTTTTATTTCTGCCGACTAATTGTGTCTAGCGTCAACACTGTTTCCTAGTTCTTGTCCACGCAATATACAAAATATACTTAGAAAATAATTTTACCTTTTTGATTGTGACTGTTCTGAGAAATAATTGTTTTCCTGAAATGGATTTTAGTTCTCTTCTATCCAAAATTGATGAGTTACCTTTGAATTCGTAGGATGATTTAGCGTCTAGAATTAAATTGGCGAACGCATTTTCTTCATCCCCGTTAATGTTTCTTGCTTGTAATTTTACGGGATACATTATATGGAACATTTTTAAATCGAAACATTTCTAAAGCAAGTGCCAACTTGAAATAAATTCACTACTGACGGGATTATCGCTGCTCAGCTACGAACAATACGTAGTTGGCACCTTCACAATATATGGCGAACATCAGCTTCAGGAAAATGAATTCCTCCGCTTGGCTGTTTCCGAAACACTCCCAGAGAGATACCATCGCTGATTGGCTTGGTTGCCTGGCCACTAGTCGGTCGCTGGACGGAAGAAAGAAGCGTTAATCACATTTAATTAACCTGACGCTGATGGTTATCATGACCGGAGCTCACGCTCTTTCCACAACAAATTGAGGGCTAGTGCCTGCAGTGAAAAACTTACTGACCTTTTAAAAGTGGCGCTGCTCTCGCCAGGATGAGGAGATGCGAGGATGAAGGGGGACGTGAGGAGTGGGGCCGTTGGCGTCACCAGGATTTAGTCCAAAGGTGGTATAGGAATGAGGAAAACAAATAGCGAGTCAGAGATTTTGGTCAGCACTCAACGTCGAGGTCTTCAGCGCTGGTGAAGGGTGACATGAGGTGAGTGTGGAGCAGCGCCGGAATGAAGGGGCGGGGGAAACCCCTGAGAAAAACCGCCGATTAGCGGAATCGTTCGGCACGATTCCCACATGCGAAAATCCGGGGACAGACCCCTTCAAGGATCGAACCCGTATCGCCTTGGTGGGGACGAATGGTTTGACCACTCGGCCACCGCGGCCCTAAAACAAATTGGTTAAGACTGTAAAATACCGGTAATTTCTTTCTTACACGTATAATATCAATGTACCACGTTGGACTCGCGTTCGGGTGGACCCGGGTTCGATCACCGGTTCCGGCCATCCTAATTTCGGTTTTCCATGGTTTCCCGAAATATCTCCAGGCGAATGCTGGGATGGTTTCTTAATAAAGGCCATGGCCGATTCCTCTCCCAGCTGCTGTCATTGTACCAAGTTGTGTGTTGCCGTCTATAATGACCTCGCTGTCGACGAGACGTAAAGCCCACTTATCTTACCTTTTATGATCAAGAATTTAAATATTTCAGTAAATACAACTATTCAAACCAATAAACGCACATAAGCGTTAAATGTACTTCAAAAATGTATAGTCTTCAATAACCTCATAAGTTTATAATGAAGAAACGTGACGCAAAATTTGTCTAATATCAACAGGCAAATTCTCACCAGCTTTAAAACTCTCAGAACTAAAAAAGAGGAGATAAAAGGTCAGGGGGAAAGTTCCCTCTCTTGTCCCTTCCCTTTGTTGACGACCACTCGGCAGGGGGGGAGGGGGGAACTGAACACACCCACCGGTTCTGCTGCGAAATTCTTGAGTTGGTACGACTGGAATTAATGTGCCCACTTAATCTCATAAAATGTTATTTTATAGCTCTCGTTCACGTAGAGACGTGTTTCAATAGCATAATAAAAAAAATCACTTAAAACACAACATGTATAGTACTATTAAGAAAAGCAACTTTTATGAAGTTGTAAATTATGAACTCCTCTTAGTACTCATTCCGAGCATGTATTAAGAGCTGGGCATATTTATATTTGCCAGGTTATTTTAAAATATTTCCTATTAAAACGAAAGAGATGCAATATAGTGACCGTGTAAAACTATGCGTTATTCCATAAATTATTGCAATATGGTTTGAAGTAATATAATCGGAGATACCAAAAAAAGGAAACAAATTATAACCAGACAAATTTTATTACATACTACGACTACGGTAAATTAAGAAAAGAAGTATGAATAAATGTATAGGATACTCTACGAAATAAGAAACACTAAGTTATCATCAGGGTGCCATCTCCAATACGGGACTTGGAAGACCCTTTTTAGCTCAGCCAGTTTTCCCATAACGGCATTTCAAAGTCAAAATTTGCATATTTTTACTTCATACGAAATTTGAAAACCAATAAGCCTTATTAAATGAAATAATTCACATTATGACCAAATATCCCGAGCTACTGCTAAAAGTATGTATTACAAAATGTTCTAGAAATTGTTAATTATTTTGTTACTTTAACAATTTTTAATGCAAAAATAGTTTCTAACGGATTCCTATATGCTTCAAGACGTAGACCGTGACATGTAGTTTAGATGTGATTTTTTTTTCAATTCATTAATTTTACTGGTTTTCAAGTTTTGTATGAAGTAAAAAAATGCAAACTTTGACATTGAAATATCACTATGGGAAAACTGGATGAGCTAAAAAATTTTCGTAAGAGGAAAATGTACTCTCAAGAAGAAATGTCTACAAAACTAACCCTATTTTATACAAATATAAAATTATGATTTTTCTCACGGCATCGGTCGCATTGCTATGTTATTTTATTTTTCCCTTTCGTGAAATTATGATCGGATGAAAAAATATGTGATCGTTGAAAGAACTGTGCAGGGAGTGCATGACAGGATTTAGTTTTTTGGACGTACTCCATTGCGATGTAGATAACTGTTAAAGGAAACAACTGTGTTTTGTTCCATCTCATCGTTGTGTCGTTTGTTGTTTTTCTGTTCGGGTCTGATAATTACTGTGTTTTTGTTTCGCCTCATTGTTGTGTCGCGTGTTATATTATGTTCGTGTCTAATATAAAACTGGTTTTGTATTGCCTCATTGTTGTATCGTATTATTATTTCTATGTTGTAGGTCAATCATTTTAACCGTTTTTGCAAGAATGGCGAAACCCACAAATCTAGACTGGCCGAACATGCAAGGGAAAATAGCCACAAAACTCTTTGGGAAGACTCTAAACCACTTACATAGGAAACCGACTAAATTAAAAGAAATATCAAAGAATCGCCCTTTTATTATTAGCAATAGCAATATTTTCAGTCAGCAGAGTATTGAATTAAAAAAAAAAAAAAATGTGGATCCCAATGGCTAAGAGAGAAACAACTTTATAGCACAAAACAAAAACAAACATTCAACCCACCGTAACCAATCAGAGTCAATCTATGCTGCGTGACCAATCAGGAGACGGCTCGTCTCCCATTAGCTGAGCAGAATAAGTGGGTTTACACTTTATGAACCTATATTTTTCTAGCTACAGTGTGTTTTTTATTTTAAATATTTTCATTTATTATCTGTTTATTCCTTGTTTTATTTAACTCGTTTTTTTTTTTTTTTTTTTTTTTTTTTTTTTTTTTTTTTTTTTTTTTTTTTTTTTTTTTTTTTTTTTTTTTTTTTTTTTTTTTTTTTTTTTTTTTTTTTTTTTAGAATTTTATGTTGTGTATGTATCCTGTTGACTAAAGCATACTCTGCATATTTATGTTTTCCATTATCTTCAGTTTTATTTGGCAGTCATTTATTTTGCAATGGAGTATGTCCAAACAACTAAATCCAGTCAGCATTTATCATCCATTGAATTCTCAATTTCATATCACAACCGAAAAATACTCTTTGTAGGAGCATTACAGTTCACAATTATTGTATGTATTCTTGTACAGTGTTTTCAGGGTCCAGGAGATTTTTATTAAAAAGCGAGGTATATTTGACATTTTAAATTCCTGTATTATCTCAATCGTTGGATGAATGGACAGGCTTGAGCAGATAGGAACCAAGGCAAAAATGTTATTTATTTTGCGGTAGTCATAGAAAGTAGAAGGAGAATATCCGAAATATATTTATTAAAAAGAAATGTATATTAAATCAAAATATTTGAAGAAAAATAGTAGCGCAGAAAAAAAAACTGTTTGTACAAGGTTTAACTGCTTACGCAAACTGTGACTTGGTGCTGTTGTGTTGAGCTCATTCAATTATACTTCACTGATAATGGATAATCCAAGTTGAGGTAGTTATCTATACATGTATTATCACATTTAAAAATAAATCTTGCACAATTTTTTAATCAGAAAGAAAAAAAAAAAGGCCACATCGCCTTCCTTGTTTCCGTGCCTCAAATGAAAAAAAGAAGCTAACGTCCACTAACTAAAGAAAAAGAGAGAGCAAGAAATATTTTAGTCAGCGGTCAACATCGATGTCTTTAGCGTTGGTGAGGGGTGACATGAGGTGAATACGAAGCAGCGCCGGAATGAAGGGGCGGGGGAAACGGGAGATCCCCGAGAAAACCCGCCAACCAGCGGCATCGTCTGGGACGATTTCCACATGCAAAATCCGGGGACCGACCCCGCCGGGAATCGAACCACGATCGCCTAAGAGAGACGCGAATGGTCTGACCATTCGGCCACCGCGGCCCCCTAACTTTTATAAGACATAGCCTAGTGTTTCCTCTTTGTCTCTTCAGTTTTAAGCACGTGGAAGGGTTGGTGCGGGGGAGTCACTTCCGGCTCCAGTTCGTGTCCGGTCGTCGTCGGATGGAAGCCGTGCCTCGCGCCGTGAGCATGCAAAATCGCTAAACTTGGCTGGAGAAAGCAGGGAAAGTGTGCACTGGACCGCTTCTCAGGTAGCTGCCGAGAGAAAAAAAATTACTCTTGCAGAAAAATGAACTGTGGAACTTTCGAGCTCCCCGCCCTAGTTAATGACTTCGTGTCGACGACGCGACGGCCGACGTGCCATTAGAAAGCCGCTCCGGCGTACAATGACGGACACGATTTTTTCACTCTTGGCTATAAAAAAACTATCTCAAATTAATACAAGATATAATTTAAAATGATGGTATTACATAGGTGCGACAGAGTGACACGACGAAAGCGACGCGACAGTAAAAATCTCGTTATTACGAAACTTAATTTGGCTGCCACGCGACAATTACAAAAAAAATTATTCACGTAAATATATCATTACTAAATATGATGATTAGAAATGATGGTATATCGCGAACACTTTTTGTGCGAACATATCCTTGAAAAGAATGTAGTTTTGTGACATGAATGATTTGGTGATGTACGTCTGCAGACCAATAACAAGGGACATGAAAAATTCGGGTTACTTTTACGCACGCGCTAGAATTAAAGAAACTATAAGTTAGTGCCGCTTTCGCAATTGCTTCTTGAATTATTTGACATCCGCCGGAAGTCTCTGAGCCAACAATGAAAATATACCTTAAGGCCATGATCTCTCGTTTATTTCAAACAATTGCAAATAACTAGAGATGATGGTTTATCGCGGAAAAACTTGACTATTTGCTAGGCTTCAACATACGTTCAGCTTATCAAAAGATTACTGGCTTTTCCTTGTACGTGGAGCTACTGCCCTATTTGACTGAGCCAATAAGAACGCCGCTATTTTAATATTGAATGCATGTTATTGGTCTGCAGACAGCTACGTTGTGTCAGTGTTTTCAAGGCTATGTTGACACAAAACATTTTCGCGACATACCATCATCTCTACAAATAACTAAAATATATTTTTAACCAAATGCTTTGAAAAAATTTGAGACAGTGTACAGTCATACGATACACAATTTTACAAACGCGTTTATTAAAATAATCTACCGTTTGAGAGCAAAAAAAATTATTTTGCTTCATTTTGGCTTATTTTCACAACAAAATGTGTACTATTTCGGGGGCAAAAATCTAAAAATCAGTTTGGTGTATTGCAACAGAAGAATTAATATACAAACGTTGATATATAAGTGTTAAAATTGCCAAAGGAATTTTTGATATATGTAATAATTTGCGTTACGAAAAAAATTTTCGAAATCACTGCTAAACTAGAGAGCGAGGCCTTAACGTGCCCCATACCACTGTGTCAGCGAGCAGCAAATAAACAGCTGTTGTTTGCTTGAGTACATATATATATTCTTGGAGGCTAGCCTACAGGTAAGTGAACCCGCGAATTTTTCCCGTCTTTATCAATAACTAGAGACATGAACTTTTCGCGAAAAGAATTTTGCCCCACTTTGTTCCAGTGCCTTATGTGCACGTTTGCAGTTCTGCTTCATAGATATTAGCAGCGTGCCTTTGAACTGTGACGTTTCTCATTTGACTGTACCTATCACAATAAGGTTACTGTAACACCACACGTCTGTGATTTGCGTGTAAAACCCCACGACACACGAATGTCAAAACATCCAATCTCTGACCGTGAAGCAAGTCTGCAGACGTGCACACAAGTCACTGACACAAAGTGAGGCAAATTTCTTTTCGCGAAAAGTTCATGTCTCTATCAATAACAGACATCAAGTAAGACAATATCAGGATTCTTACTTGCTCAGTCAAATAGGGTAACAGCTCCACACACAATCTAAAGCCGGTAATCTCAAGGTTAGCTAAACATACGTTGAAAGCTAGCAAACAATCAAGTTTTCCCGCAATAAACCACCATCTCTAATCGTTACCGCTACATGCTAACCTTTAGTACAACAGCCACAGATGTTTACATTATTTCAGTTATTTTTTCGTTTATTTTAAATAGCCACTGGTATTCCAAAATGTGGAATAAATGCACAATTAGGGCCTACATAGGTTTGCTTAAAAATGTTATGATTTAGTTATGACCACTAACGAAAATCTCTCTTAATACAATATAAAACTCCAACGTCAATAAAATCGATATAGTTCCTATTCGGAATTCGCATCCCGTCCGCCATTTTCGTCGAGCTGATGTCACATAAATCTCGGTTCTGATTGGCCGACATATTTTGTTTTTCATGTCGTGGCGGATGCGTCGCTTCTGTCGCGTTTATGTGATTTCATGATAACTAACGTAAAAAAAAATATATATACGGTGAAAGAATCGAGAGGTTAGTACTGATTTACGAATATACGTTCCGAGGTCGTTGGATTAGACGTAATCGCTCTAAATAAACCAGATAGCAAATTCATAAGATATGCAAAGCTCGAGGATTTTAACAGTATTGCTATATAAAATGGCCACCTGCCTGGGCCGCTGATTGGTGGGAAGATCTTCAGTCGATAGAAGTTTATTCGACCCTCAACAATACTTGAGGAATACACGTGTTTTTACCGATATCAGGTACTCCAGTGATATTTAAACCTTATTTTATAGCAGTCGAAGATGTCAACGATAGGCGTTTTTGTTATGAAACTTTTGGCGTTGAATCTTCAGAACGGTATAGTTAGAGATGATGGTTTATCGCTGGAAAACTTGACTGCTTGCTGGGTTTCGACGTATGTTCAGTTTACCAGAAGGTTACCGGCTTTAGCTTGTACTTGGAACTGTTGTTCTATTTGACTGAGCCAAAAAGAATCCCGCTATTGTAATATGTCATGCTTGTTATTGGTATGCAGACACATGTGTTCTGTCAAGACGTACATAACCCAATCATATGTGTTGCAAATTACTACAGCGTTATCAAGAGTATGTTGGAACAAAAATTTTTCGCACTACACCATCACTAGAGACATGCAAAATTCGCGTTATCATTTGGTAGCAAACTAAACTTCGCTTTCCTATACATAACAGAGTGTAATATGTGATTCAATTGGCCACGAACTTTATGTGTTGACATGTACGTGTGTTACGTCTTTACAGAGATTGGCCTCTCTACCGTGTAAGCATTCTCCGCGGCAAGTCACGACAATATCGGCCAGCGGGAGACGTCGAACGATCCTGTAGTCACTTGGAGTCTAGTCAGCTGTCAGAAAATAACGCGAATTTTGCATGTCTCTAACCATCATCTTCAGGTACAGTATAGGCATTCACAATACACTTTATCCTCAATACGAGGCCAAAGAAATTGAAAGTGTCTTTAAAGGGCACCCACCAGCAAGCGATTCAGGGTTTAGGCAGAGAAAATTCAGAATTTGATGAATATTTTAATAAATGCGACGACGCAACAGAGTTCTTCACACGTTATTATATTTAAATTTCATATAAAATTCGCTTTGTGCCTCTACACCGTGCATCCTGTTACACTTCGTTGTGGGTTTTGTTGTGTCTGACGATAAAACATTTCTAGCACCAGGTCTGGACATGTTACTGCAGCAGGTTGTTGCAGGCTCTTAGTTATAAAAAAAAAAATCAAAACCATGGCAGAATGAAATTGAAAAAATCTCTCCGGAAAACTGTGCTGTCCGCAATATTGCAGCGAGATTAAAAATCACTTGGGAGTTTGAGGTAGACACGTGGGTGGACGTATTTTGCGCCTCAGCCTCTCTGGATATGATGCTCTTGTCTTGTCACACTCGGGATTTATTACATGATGCAAGTCGTCTGCCACATGCGCATGGTGTCGGTCCCCGGAATTTCGCATGTGGAAATTGTGCCGGACGCTGCCGTTAGTCAGCGGGTTTTCTCTGGGACATCCCACCCCCTCCCCGCTCCTTCATTCCGGCGCTGCTACATACTCACATCATGTCACCATTCACCAGCACTGAAGACCTCGATGTTAAGCGCTGAGCGAAATCTCACTCCAATCGCTATACCTACCGATCACTCAAGACAAAGCAGAACTGCAGAAGTACACATGAGACACCAAAACATGATGATCTAAAAATTCTTTTTACGATTCTCATGTGTTCCTACTAATAGTTATTCTGAATCATTCTCGGTTTTACGTAGACGGTTACGCCGCAGACTAAATAGTAATACAGACGTGAAAGTGGCGTCTCATTTGATACGAGCGAACTTAACCTCTTATTGGCTGCCCAAGGCTGTTGATGCCAGCCCCATGTATGTTTGGCTTCTTCATGTAACGACAGGTTTCCTATTGGCCTGGCTTCCGGCTAGCAGGGCAGCCACCTGACGCTGATTGGCGGTAGGCATCTACACCATGTTGCTGGCCAGCGAAGCCATTTTGCTGCCATGTGTGACTGAGTTCGCTGTCCTAACGGCCTAACTATAACTGGGTCTGGGCGAACACTGATTGGCGAGGAGGGCAAGTTTTAAATGGATTACCGCAGAAAGCCGTGTTTAGTAATTATTAGAGCCACGATTTTATGGCGAAAAGATTTTTGCAACATTTGGTTTCGATGCGTCATGTGCACACCTGCAGCTCTGCTACATCGTCTGTGGTTGGATGATTTTACTCTCACTGGCCTTGGCGAATTATAGACGTACAGACTCATAATAATTTTATTCTGATTGGTGCAGTCAAATGAGAAACGTGTCTGAGCAAAGACACGCTGCCAGTAATTATGAAGCAGAACTGCCGTTGTGCACGTGAGTCACTGAAACAAAGTGGGGCAAAAATCTTTTCGCGACAAAATCGTGGCCCTAGTAATTATGCTAGCACAGGCACAGAATCATCCAGAGGAGTCGCAAGAAAAGAAGAGGATATGTGCCGTGCGTTGATTCGCTCGTCCGAGTACAGTTTCAATGCGGGTGGAAGGAGGGTGTGCTGGCCTTCGGGCCTAAAACTTGTCCTACCAGCTATTTCACTTCTGAATTACTAAATATTCTGTGGCTACGTGGCGGTTCCAAACATGACGAACCTATTCCACTCGCCAAACGCCGGCAACTTTTTTTTTTTGCGTCGCTGCTGGATTGTTTTCATAGCACGGCCAGGCATGTCGCCGACAGAAGTGCGCAAGGACAGTTTTCTTCAACCCCCCTTCCCCCGCCCCCAACATTAATGTCGGGCGAGTGAGTGGCAAGGCCGGTAGACGACTGGACGTTTCCGTAAGCAACTTTCAGAACTGCATTGTCCGCCCACCCACGCGTCCTTGGAGGTCGCACCGACGCGAAGAGCTGTTCCGGAAAAGGATTAACAACAACGGCACTCCAGTGTTCGGTGGTCGTGCTTGTTTGGTAACGACGTCTCAGAAGAGGAATATAGAAGTGAAATAACCTGTAGGATAGAAAACTCTAGAAACACACGCCAATCAGCCGTGCTATAGCAGGCAGCCAGGTTAATAGGAAACTTAACAGTAAGCAGCCAAATAGACACTGGGCTTGTACTAAAGCCTTGCAAACAGCCAATAAGCCGCAAAGTTGGCTCATTTCAAATAAGATGCCGTGCTATTTCAATTCTGCATTACTATTTAAACGAAAACAATACATATTTTGAGGCGGCTACAAAATATTTATATTTAATGCGCGCTTCAAGGTCGACCTTACTGTTCCGTCGCTTTCGAGCCTCTCACGCGCCCAAGGCGAAAATAAATATTATCCTAGACAAGGCTGTATTCAAACGTTCTTACTTTATCGTGGACTGGCTATGCACCGGTTTCTTGACTCCGCGGTTGACCGGTCCAGCAACGTGACAGCGGCACAGCCTTGCGCAGACCTTCCCCCCCCCCCTCACACCCTCCCACACCCACCATGTTTGTTTTATCACCGCCCCCGATCTGCGTGCTCTCTCTCTCTCTCTCTCTCTCTCTCTCTCTTTCTCTCTCTCGTCCAGAGCTGTCAGTTCGGAAGCAAAGGGGTGACTGCACTCGCCGGATTTCGGGGCACCTACCTTCCCCGGCCCAATCTGCATTCCGTCACGACCGGCATGCTAATACCTACCCCCCCCCCCTCACGTGCAGTTTACACTTGGCTCGATCAACCCTTTCCACACCCGCATAGACGTGCGCAGGTTTGGGTGTTGCCTTTGCGTATGTGATCCACGAACTCGATGGAGAGCTAAGTATGACGCTGGCCGGCGTTTGTAACACAGGGTGTATCCGTACAGTGGTTACAAACTTTCAGGAGAGGTAGTACTCCCAGACGATGGGAAATCACGTAGCAATCCATGGTCGGAAACTCTTTCCTACGACACAAAACACAATAAAGAGAAAACATGTTTAGTAATCCTAACACAACAAAAATGCTGGAAAGTCTTTGGCTGGAGATGACTATCGATGTCTCTTTGTGTTAAACTGTCTTAGTTATTTTGCTGTATTAAGAATAACAAACATGTTATCTTCTCTTGTTTGTGTCCTTTCTTTCCTGTGTTTTGTGCCGTCTCTACCGCGTCAGAAAAAAAAAAGTGTTTCCGACCATGTATTTCCATGTGATTTCCCATCGTCTGGATGCATCCTATCTCTCCTGAAAGTTTGTTACTGCTGTACTGATACATCTAGTGTAGTATCGCCTACACGCGCATAGCTTTACTATTAAGGATAGTCTTTACCACTTCAAATTTCCACATTTAACGCATGGGATCAATGGAGCTATAAGGGATAGAGTACCACGCTCGACGAGAAGCATATCGCCTCTGTTCGCAGCGCGCCAAACTGGGGTGCAAGGTTTGCCTTGTAGTCTTTTTCGTACGGGACTTTCAGCGGAAACCAAAATGTTTTATTTTTGAATAGTATGAAGTAAAGACAAACGCATGCCTCTTGCTTTGCACTTAACGAATTCAGGTAATATTTTCGGAGCTAGGTACACCAGTCTAAAAGACCTATTTAGCCATTTTGAGAGGCCCGAAAATCGCGTTTCTAACAAGCGTGCTGATTTTTTAGAACCATAGAAGCATAGTTTCAAGTGTGTGTTCTTTTCGTAGATAAACATAATCTTAATAAATTAAGCGGTTTCGCGTATGAAATAATACGCGTGACACGCTGCAACGCCGTCCATGCGCCATTCGAAGACTCCTCTTAATTATTTTCCTAAGCGGTGACCGTACAGTGATATTTGTGAAATTTGTGGTTCAATTTCCAAGTACTAGGTCTATTATTGTGTGTTTATTTTTTCGATCTACTACTAAGCGTGTTTCTAATGTGTGGATTTACGAAACGAATAAACACTTCAAACGAGCTCGTAATATGGTTTTAAAACATCACGGTAATTAGAAAGACCATTTCAGAGCACCTCAAAATGACTAAAAACTGCTTTTCCAATGTATTATATCTAAACAACTACTTAAGGGATTCTTGTGAAACTACAATAGAGAGGCGTATTGGACTTTACTTAAAACTTTCCAACAATAAAAAATATGGTCTCCGCTTAATGTCCCATAGTAAAAACGGTTCGGCGGGAAGCTTGCACGCTAGTTCAGCGCTTGGCTCGTTGAGGCGACGCGGCATTTGATGCGCGCTTCAAGGTCGACCTTATGCCTCCGTCGCTTTTGAGCCTCTCACGCAAGGGTAGGCGGCGCCCTTAAGGGTGTTCAAGTGCGATATAATCATGATTAAATATTTATATGAAATTGTGTTAGTTTTGTAGACTATACTCGTGAGTGCAGTTTCCTTTCACGGAACAATTTTAGCTGGTGTAGTTTTCTCATAACGGTGCGTCAAAGTCAAAATTTACAAGTTCTGCTGCCATGCAAATAGGGAAAACCACTTGATTTACCTGAAATTGTTCTCAGTGAAATACGGGCTACGTAATAAAACATCTGAGAAAATCCCGCAAACTGTTTCTGTATTTAAAAAAAAAAAAATTCTGAATTTGCAACTTTTATCTGTACTTTTACGATTTTTTTAAATTTAAAACGTAACGTTGTGGTTTTTTTTTTTTTAATGATTTATTGCATAGCTCATGGGATGTAAGTTCGTAGAGAATTAATTTGTTTAAGTAGGTCAGTTTGTTTTCACTACTTGCATGGCAGCGTAACAAGCAAATTTAGACTTAAGACTCCCCGTTATGAGAAAACTATGAGAACTAAAATTGTTTCGTGAGAATAGAATGTACTCACAAGTATCGTCTACAAAACTAACAATATTTCATACAAATATAAAATTATTATTTTATCGCACCGAACACCCTTAAGAGGGCGTGGTACATAATTCAATGCTAAAAGCATTAATTTATAACTGTAGGTTTCTGGAAGCCAATTTGCTAAAATTAAACAATAGCAATCCTAGACAATAGTTATTAGCCAGCGTTTTAAAGAAAATTGTTTGTAGTGTTACCAACTTCTCAGACACAATCTCTGACGCAGGAACCTCGTGCATTGAACTGCGGCGCAAGAGATCACGCGTAACGAATGAGTAATTCTGGATAAATATTTACTCACAAAGTTGGCAAATACCATTATCTAGGATTGTCATTGAGTATTTTATCCATATTGGCTTCGAATAAAGCGTAGAAATCAATTTATGTTTTCAGCGTTTATTTATCTACTACGCACTCTTAAGGGCGCCGCCTGGTTGAACATATTTTGCGCGTTCGAGGCCAAGAATTGCGGAAGCGAAAAGGACGACACATCACGCTCATCGCGCCTCTCCCTGGCCTCTAGACAGAAGTTCCGGAAGTGGCGTTCTGTCTTCTTGCCGACAACTCGTCTCTATGAGATTTTCTGAGGTCACCTTATAATTTTATGACGTATTATTAAATATAAAGGTGTATTGTACACTGTAATACCGTCAAAAGAAATACTGTGGCAATATTTACACGCCTTAAAATGACCGCAAAAACACGCATTTTCGCCATTTAACGCAGCTAACATGTATATTGTACTAATTGAGTAGTTAGGAACTTGACATGGGAATACACGCGTATAACATACTTTAAATGATATTCCAAAGGAGGCCGCACACATGTGCGATGAGTGGTTCTCGAACAATCTGGTAATGGTCGGAACTCTGTACACCGCTCGGCGACCTGGATGGACGGCCTCCTTAAGTGCCTTGCTAGGTAGATTTTTTTTTCACATTGGTGTCAAATTCAAAACGTTTTTAACGGAATATCATTCAAGATTATGATCAACCATACAATGATATGTAGGCGTTTTCCAAAATAATGTGTTTGCAAAATATTAATTTGTTTGATTTTTGCTTATTTAAATAAAAGAAACATTGGTTACGATTTTGTCAAAAGAAATCTGGAAAGCTATGCGGTTTATTGCTCCCAAAAAAAAGATAGACATATTTGTGACAAAACAGTTTAAGTATTCTTAGATATAGTAATATGTTGTTATAAAACATATTTTCAAGATCACTGTAAAACTATTTGGTGTAAACTTTAAAACAATTTTATTTACTTTTTAGCAAAGATAACAATTTTTTCTTTTTCTTGTGTTAATGCGTGCATTCAATAAACCTACAGCTATCTTAACAGCAAAGACGGTCAGTAAATAATTTTAATACCAACAACAAATTTTTGTTTTATTTTCTTTGTCGCAACAAAATTTTCTTGGAACAAAATTGACGTTGAGTGTATAGACTATAGAGATCGATTTGAGCCACAATGATGATTTGGAATATGATCATTATTGTTTTTCTCATAATATGAGCAAGTTATAAATGTGTGGAATCAAAATTGTATGTGATTTAAGCCTGATGTAAGTACGAAGAGTGTATCTAAAACATCTTACTAAGTTTCTGCATTTATCTTCGAGCGGCTGTCATGATATGACTGAAAAATCACGAGATAAGGAAAGATAAGAACAACCCAGCTGTGTATATTCAGTGCGAAGTAAGTGCACTTGTTAATTGGGTTTTTGTTTAACTTATTATCTTGTTGGGTTTCCTGTGGGAACCACTCACAGTAATGTATCTTACACAACTCCATTTTGTAACAGATAAAAGCGTAACATGTTCATCGTTGTTTCAGTTTTATTCGGCGCAATAATTTTAAGACAATCGTTAACTTACGTGAAATTTCAAGGTTACGTAGAGATTATTACGTTTAAGACCAATAACCCAGAAAAAGTACACGAAAAAGAAACCAGTAAAATTTTTCTAATCAAAGTCATCTACTCACTTATCAGATTTATCTCCTACATTTCACTGCAATGTTTTAAAATGTGTATTTCCAGTCATCTTATACTTCCAAATACATTTGCGAAATACACGAGTTAATATTAATTCTTTGGTCAGCGTATTGGCTACAACTATTTAGCCCAAGACGCGTTTCTCGAGACCATGGTAGTTTCTTTCACATTGGTGCAAAAAAAACTTTTTCAATTAAATGCTTTGAAAAAATGCAAGACTATAAGCACACATACGAAGCATAACACTGTATATGCGTTTTGCAAAATGATGCAACGTTCATGCGTATAAAATAATTTTTCTTGATTTTGCTTTCTTTACATAACGAAATTGTTGATATTTGAGGTGCAAAACTCTGAAAAACTATAAGGTTTGTTGCTACCGAAAATAAGGTACAAATTAAGATTTTAGAGATGATGGTTAGGGACCTTGTTTTTTCGCGAAAAGAATTTTGCCCCAGTTTGTTTCAGTGCCTTAAGCGCACATCTGCAGTATTTCTCCATGGTTATTGGCAACGTGTCTATGTGAAGTAACGTCTCTCATTTGATTGAGGCAATTACAATAATGTTCCCGCAACACCGCACGTCTATGATTTGCCGGTAGAATTCCAAGGCTCGTGAGAGTTACAATTTCCAATCACTGACTACGAAGCAGAACTGCAGACGTGCACGAAAGGCAAGGAAACCAAGTGGGGCAAAATTCTTTTCGCGAAAAAACAGGGTCCCTAACGATGGTTTATCGCGGGAAAACTTGACTATTTGCAGGGTTTCAACGCGCGTTCAGTTTACCAGAAGATTACTGGCTTTCTCTTGTATGTGGAGCTGTTGCTCTATTTGACTTAGCCAGTAAAAATCCCACTATTGTAATACATCATCCAATCATAAACGTTGCAATTAACTACAGCGTTTACAAGGATCTGTTGGTGCAAAACATTTTCGAGATATACCATCATCTCTAATTATGATGCATTCGTGACAAAACAAAGTGAGAATTCTTGGATATGAAAGTTATGTTGCTTTAAAAAATATTTTCAAAATAACTGTAAAACTACCGGACGTGACCTTGAGAAGTGTCGAGAGTTTGGCTGCGTTTGTACGCGTGTGTGAGAGCCATAAGAACTATGAAGTGCTAAAGGTGCCACTGACCACAGTAGATAATACATTATCACCTCTATGCGCAATCCATTCAACTGGTGAGCAGAGTTTCACTATTATTCCATTTCATATCGGAACTTTAAGGGCTCCGCCTATCATGTCCATCAAAATGCGTTGATATATACAGGCAAATGCGTTTTTAAGATAATATTATTCTTCCAGTGGCCCATTGTACCAATGTACGAGAAAACCCCACTTAGGACAAGGAAGGTAATGACGCATTTAAGACACAGTGCTTATTGAAAACTCTATTTCAAAGCCCTCCAACATGGCAAAAAACGGCATTTTTAGACACCCATTACTTCAAAATATACTAACCGGATGTCTGTGAAACTCATATGTAAACGTGCACTGCACATTGGTACAGAATTTCCACCAATCAAAGTTCCAAAGAATAAACGGAGCATCAGGAATCTTGCACCCGAGTTCAGTGCTTTGGCTCATAGTGGGACTTTAAGTGGTGACACTACAATGTTATTGGACGTGTCACTGTAACAATGTCCAAAGTAGCTGTTGACCTCAATTTTGAACAAATCCGCTACGTATATATTGAGTAACAACCACGTGAATAGGCCAATTTCAACCACGTTTTCGGGCTTTAATATAATGCTCACAATGTGCGTGGTGTCTTGAAAGTCTCATAACAAGAAGTCTGAAGTTTGTTTTCTTTTCTTACCCGTGTTTATATGCGTGTATTTCGGATCTGGTTGGTATTTTCTGAAATAGGAGGCCTGAGGAAATAGTACTTAGTAGGGCCCGGTAGTTTTCGCGAAAATATTTTTGCCCAACTTTGTTTCAGTGTCTTACGTGCAGTTCAACTTCATGGCTATTGCCAGAGTGTTTTTTTTTGCAGAGTTATTATTCATTTGACCGTGCCAATCAGTACACGGACACACGTCTGTGATTTGCGGGTTTAACCTCCACACGCTGGGTGTTACGGCATCCAATCACTGACCACATAGCAGAGATGCAGGTGTGCACGTAAGGCACCGAAACAAAGTGAGGCAAATATGTTTTCGCGAAAACTACTGGGCCCTAGTACTTACATATTTTGAGAGACCTGGAAAGTGCACCGAAATCTTGGGGTCTCATAGCGACAAAGTTTCAAGTGTGTGCTCTTTTCACTAAACATATTTTTCCTACAGTCATTGATTTAATATTTATTCAGCTAAAGCCATTTTGCCTGCGGTATGTTCGGTTTAACCATCGTTCAGTTAAATGCCGTTCAACTTAACGGTCGTTTAATTTGAAAACATTTTTTACGGTCATCGGAGTATGCATTTACGCTGAAAAAAAAAGTCTTGTTTAGGTACAATTTAACGGTATACTTTTAGATGAAATAACACTTAATACATTTGAATCAAACCATTTTTGTTAACATTAATTTGCCCAACAGTTTTTTTATGGCCTGGAATGCCTTTTCTCCTACACGCATATAGCCAGCAATCTACTGGCATAGAAAAAGGCATATCCTGGATGTATTCAGCTTAACATGATTTAATACTGGAAAAGATTAGGCCCTAACTAATATCAGAGAACTGCCAACAACATTCTATGCATACGCTGCAAAATTCTACGGTAAGGATCCGCATCAGTCACCATAATGAATTATTTTATTTTTCGCTTTTATGAAAATCCGAGAAGAAAAGTGTGAAATCAGCTATTATAGCGGAAACTCTCTTTTACCTTGCGCTACAGCACAAGCATAGAAATTAAACTATTGACGTATATTTAGGCTTCGATTGTTCCTGAAAATTAAAAATAAAAAAAATTTTTGATTGAAAGGTCTAAATATTAGTTAAAAAGTTAAACTGAGATGTTTTTACTGTCGCGCATGTTCCTATATGATAACTAAATTGGGGGATGACACGCCTGTAAACAAGAAACGCTACTTGAATGTTCAGAGGATAAAAGAAAATACGGTTCCTCTAAACACAATCTTATAAAAGATCAAAATTATTAGTGCACAATAGAGAAAGTGTATTTTATAGAAATTTATATAGCTGTAATTATACTTGAAATAAGAATTGTAACAATTATTTACTACTTCATCATTGTTATATCATTAGTACTATTATTAATTATCACTTGTTTTTTATTGTTTTGTCATTTAGTTGTAAGTTTTTTCTATATTTTTGTTTCTTGAAATGTCAATTTTTCTGTACACATTACACATATTGGTTTTAACCCGGCCTATGGCTGAAAGGGTATGCAAATAAATGAACAAATTGAATTCAAGTTATAATAGCAAATTCACATTTTTCTCCTCAGAATTTCAAAACGGTGGAAATTTAAATGATTCGATGATGCGACTGATACGGAGTTTTAAACAATAGCTACACCCCATATTTTTTTCAAGGTACGCGTGGTTATAGTTTCTTATTTAAACTAAGCGAACTTGCAGAAAAAAATTACAGTCTCCGCTGCCACCCCCTTTTTCTGATATACGCTTTTTAATTATGTATATGAATTGATCGATGTTAACGTTCCATTGGTCACTGCACCGCGCTGAGGGCCAACGCTTTTATTTAGTTATTTTTATAAAGTGTTGCGACTTGAAACCTGAACGAGCTTTCGAAAGCTGTCAACATCATGATCTACCTAACACGTTCCTTTTTTTTTTCTATTAGCAATTCAAATGAAATGTTAGCGCGTTAGCACTTCTAGAACTACGCCTTCTGTTTTTTTTTAAACATCACTTCGTGAAGAAAATACTAACTACCTTATTATAAATGCAATAATATAATTATTTCGTTGCTAATATTTTTACTTTAGCTTCAATTAAGATGGGCCTAGAGACTTCGGTTCTGCAAATACACTAAGTAGGCATTTGGTTCTATTTTGCTAAAATTACCAAGGATGTGTAAACGTTTGCTATGTTGCAGGTTTCTTTTTGACTTATTGTGGAAGTGTATGCTTGGCTCTAAAGCACGATTTAGAGAACAAAAAAAAAATTAATAACACTAAATAATTGTTTCCTTAAAATAATAACACACAATTTTTACCTTTTTAAAATGATATGCATATGCATGTAGACGGGTACATTGCCTTTCGTTAACATTAGTAATTAGCGACCTAAAACATTAGCGTTTTCTTCTCAGCACAAGCTAGAATTCAACAACTGTATGGTCGTGTCACTTTCGCAACTGGCCCGTGACATATTTGACACTTCCTTGAAGTCGCTTAGCCAATAGTGCAGAAGCAACTAAATGCAGGCTCATATCACTGCGTCATCGAGTAGTCAGTGAGCAGATAATATATGCTTGAATACACACATGTTCTTGGATGCTAGCCTACATGTTAGTGAACCCGCAAAATTTTACTGTCTCTAGCAATGAGCCAATAATAAAGAAACAACTAAATGCAGGACCAATCATGTGACTTCACTGTGTCAGCGAGCAGCCAATGATCAGCTGTTTGTTTGAGTACACACATATTCTTGGAGTCTAGACTTGATCAGTGAACCCACGAATTTTTAAGTTATGGACTAATTATATCAATGAGGAACTACGTAATTTTCACTGACGAGTAGGTTTTTTTTTTTTTTTTTTTTTTTTTTTTTTTTTTTTTTTTTTTTTTTTTTTTTGGCATTTGAATTTTGAAGGAGGTTAATGGGTTTAAGTGGGTGAGTAGTTAATAAGTTTATAATAACGTTCTATTAACTACAGTTTTAATATCGAATACTTAATCTACTTAAAAGAAATGAATATCAGAGTCCCCAAATTTCCAAAAGCATTGCTCGAATTAATGAAAAGTAAACATTGGAAGAGAATGGTTACATTGCAGTACATCATACATTATACTCATCCAAATCTAAAAGCAAGATCTGTAAACTCTCTGTAGCGTTTTACAAGTTGCAATAAGTGGTATCAAAAACTTTCGGTAAAGTGTTAAACTCGTTATTTATAATATAAGATTAATAAATTAATCGATTACGTAGCCGAAATCTTTCAGTTTAGAACTGCGCCCTTCCAAGGAAAATAATGGCACCAACTAGATATAGACGTGAAATGACGTGGCAGCTTATTTGATACGGGCGAACTTGGCCGCTTATTGGCTGCCCGAGGTTTTTGATACCAGCCCCGTGTATGTTTGGCTCCTGCATGTTAGATTTAAATATCCTATGCATAGGGACCCTGGTTTTTCGCGAAAAGAATTTTGCCCCACTTTGTTTCAATGTTTTACGTGCACATATGCAGTCCTGCTTCGTGGTCAGTGACTGGATATTTAAACTCTCTCGAACCTTGGGATTCAACCGGCAAATCACAGCTGTGAGGTGTTGCAGAGACTTTAATGTAATTGGCCCAGACAAATCACATACGGCTCTCTATGTAGACACGCTGCCAATAATCACTGAAACAAAGTGGGACAAAATTCTTTTCGCGAAAAAGCAGGGGTCCTACTTATGCATGCTCAAGCCCTGATTGTTCGTTCATTGTCTGTTGTTCCTGTGAGTAGCAGTTAGTGGACGGTAGGAACTTGAGTATACGTAGGATATTTGATTCTAACATATAGGTCATTGAATTCGCGAAATTTCACCATCTCTTCCTATTGGTCTGACTACTGACAAACAGGACAGCCACCTTACGCCGATTGGCGGTAGGTGCTTTCGCCATCTTGCTGGCCGGTAAAGCCATTTTGCTGGCGTGTGTGACTTGAGTTCGCCTTCCTCAGCTGTTTAACTTCTGCATTCCTAACTATTCTGTGCCTATGGCTGACAAACATTTTTCGATGGACATTTGGCCTGTGAAATTACAGAAGCAATTTCGATGTGATACGAAACAAGTTAGGAAAAGTAAACGAAATGTATTGTATATCAGATCGAGCGAAATAGGTAGAGCCAAGATTTTGAGGCGAAGAAATTTGAGCACCACGTGGTTTAAACGCCTTATAAGGAAACCTTAGCTCTGCTTCATGGCCAGGGGTTGAATCTTTTTTCCTCTCGCTTATTTTGAGGAAGACGTATGATTAGGGCCATGAACTTTTCGGAGAAAAGAATTTTGCCCCACTTTGTTTCAGTGCCTTACGTACACATCTGCACCTATGTTTCATGGTTATTGGCAGCGTGTCTTTGAGAAGTGACGTTTCTCGTTAAATGTGCCAATCGCAATAATCTTACTGCAACTGCACACGTCTGCAATTTGTGGATGAAACTTCAAAACCCGCCAGAGTTAAATCACGCAATAACTAACTATGAAGCAGAACTGCAGGTGGGCGCGCAAAGGCACTGAAACAAATTCAGGCAAAAAATTTTCCGCGAAAAGTTCGTGGCCGTACCTATAGTAGGTGTGAGACAAATATTCAGCTTCAGCCGGGTGGTCTTGCTCCAACAGCGAGTTACGTAAGTGCTGCAGTTAATTAGACCACCAGGTAAGTTTAGGAAGGGGAGAAGTGGGGTTACGTGTATTTTTACGCATGGACCAGGCGATACGAGAGTAGAGGTGAAAGTGGTCGCCGACTCCCACACCACGAAGGAGGGGCCTAAAGGAAGAGAGATATCGATCGGCAATGCAGGTGTTATCGATCGCCTCTGTGCCTGGAGGGGGAAGGGGGCGTATCTGCCGCGGGGGTTGTTGTGTAACTCTTCCTTGCCAACTGGTTATGGAATTGAAGGTGTGCGGGGGGACGGGTGAAAGCGACGGGGGATCGAACTGCGACCACGGCCGATAATACGACCCAGGTCGGAACGGGACTTACGTAACAACGGCCAGCAGGGCGACACTGCACATCATCTACGATGTCTAGAGATGATGGTTTATCGTGGGAAAACTTGACTGTTTGCTGGGTTTCAACGTACGTTGAGCCTATCAAAAGATGACTAGTTTCCGCTTGTGCGTAGAGCTGTTGTCCTATTTGACTGAGCTAATAACAATCCTAATGCTTACTATTGATAGCTATGTAGTGTCAGATGTATATCACCCAATCATACATGGCGCAAGAAACCATAGTGTTTTCAAGAGTATGTTGAAACAAAACATTTTCGCGATATACCATCATTAGAGACACTGGAAAATTGCAAAATGTTAAAAATTGTCTCCAATAAACTGTATTATATTAACCGTGACACGTGTGAACAGTTTTGGGACAAATCACATACGCTGTGTGTCCAAGCTGTGCAGTTCTAACTGGGCCTGTTGTAGAGAGAACAAATGCTACAAATAAACGATAGCCAATGTTGATACAAAACATTCAGTGATATATACATCACGTTGGAGCCTAGCAAACAGTCAACTATTCCCGCGATTTTCCATTGTTAGAGAAGGTGATTTATCGCGGGAAAAGTTGACTGTTTGCTAGGCTTCAATGTAATGTATTCATTTCTGACGCTTTTATTTCGTTACTGGCGAGTCCATATTTGACTGGGCCAATGATAACTCTGGTGAACTACTTCTGGACGTCTGTGATTCGTCTGTAAACAACTAGACTGTGCCACAGAACCGTCGGCCAACAATTCATAACGCAGGACGATACACTGATTTGCAGAATATGCTGGCAGAAAACATTCTCGCGAAAAATCACCTTCCCTATCCATTGTCTCTAACCATCACCTCCAACCATGTTTTATTGAACTCGCTAAACCTGAATCAGTGGTTACAGTTAGTGACAAGTTAAGGTGGAGGTCTGGGTGAACAATGTATGCGCTTTCGAGGCCTTGAAGTGTCCGAGCGATAAGGAATAGACAGCACGCACATCAGGCCTCACCCTAGTCTCTAGGCGCAAGTCTCTGAACTAGCGTGCTGTCTTCTAGCTGACAACTCGTCTCTGTGAGACATATAATTGTGACTATTATTTTATGAAACAATATTAAAAATAAGGTGTATCGTACACGCCTACGCTTTTTAAAAGATTCTGCGTCACTATTTACACACCTTAAGAGAGCGTGGTACGTAATTCAACGCTTAAAGCATTAATCTGTAACTGTAGGTTATTTGAAGCCAATTTGCGAAAATTAAACAATAGCTATCCTAGACAATAGTTTTAGCCAACGTTTTAAACAAAATTGTTTCCAGTGTTACAAACTTCTGAGGCACAACCTCTGACGCCGGAACCTCGTGCATTTAACTCCGGCGCAAGAGATCACGCGTAACGAATTAGTAATACTGAACAAATATTTACTCACAAAGTTGGCAAATACCATTATCTAGGATTGTCATTGAGTATTTTATCCATATTGGCTTCGAAAAAAGCGTAGAAATCAATTGATGTTCTCAGCGTTTATTTATCTACTACGCACTCTTAAGAGGAGTCCTCGACTGGCGCATGGACGGCGTTGCAGTGTGTCACGCATATTATTTTTCACGCGAAACTGCTTAAGTTATTCATATTATGTTTATCAACGAAATGAACACACACTTGAAACTATGCTTCAATGTTTTCAACAATGCAGCACGCTCGTTAGAAACAAAATTTTCGGGCCTCTGAAAATAGCTAAAAACGTTTTTTTTTTTTTTTTTTTTGGACTGCTGTAATTCCAAACATGTAACCTGAATCTGTAAAGTGTGAAGCGATAGGCATGCGATTGTTTATACTATTCAAAAATAAAATGTTGTCACCGCCTAATGTCTCGTAGGAAAAAGACTAGAAGGAAAACCTTGCACGCCAGTTTGGCGCGCTGCGAATAGAGGCGATATGCTTCTCATCAAGCGTGGAACACTGGCTCTTATCGATACGCTGTTCCCATGCGTCAAAGGTGCAAATTCGACGCCGACGAAGACTTCTCTTAAAAAAACTCAGATTTTCGCAATTTATGGCTACTAGAAAATATGCTTTAATGAATAGTTGTTAACCTCAAATAGGTACAGAAATGTGTAACGTTCTTTAAGTTATATTGCTAAGCAGACATCACTCATGTACGGTGATCAGTTTTCGAATAACGTGGTGACGTTCGGCACAATTTCCACGTGCGAAATTCCGGGGATCGACACCATGCGCATGTAATAAATCCCGAGTGTGACAAGACAAGAGCATCATATCCAGAGTGGCAGAGGCGCAAAATACGTTCACCCACGTGTCTACCTCAAACTCCCAAGTGATTTTTAATCTCGCTGCTATGTTGCGGACAGCACAGTTTTCTGGAGAGATTTTTTTCAATTACATTCTGCCATGGTTTTGATTTTTTTTATAACTAAGAGCCTGCAACAACCTGCTGCAGTAACATTTCCAGACCTGCCTCCCTTCAGCGGCGGTTGCCCAATCTGATTTACTTCGCAGGCGCCCGAGGTACCGTGTCTACCCGCTCGTTCAAGTCACCGCCCGGCCTCAATTATCGACGTCTTCAACGACTTCCACCTCCTTCCCCTGACCTACACTCCCCTACCATTCACCACAACCACACCCTCGTTGACGTGCGTAAACCTCGCTTCAAACAGTATTTGCATGGCGCTAGGTCAAATCTCGTACGATACATCTTATGCTAATTTGCATACAGGAATATCAAAATAGTACAGTTATATTTTCCACAAATATATTCTGTAACTATCTTCTGGTGTGCGACACAACATCGGTCTATGTCATTGGTTAATATTCTGACATAAAATAGCAAACATTTGCTAATTAATTTTAAAATAATGAATATTAGAAACATTCCCCATTAATATATATATATATATATATATATATATATATATATATATATATATATATATACACACACACACACACATACACACGCTCACACACAGTCTGACACATCACCGTGAAACTTGGCACATATATGTGTTATTATATGGCGATGGATTTAAGTGTGAGTTATCTTCGTAGATATATAGATATAATGAGAGTTAAATAATTTCATAAAAAAAAAGAATAGTCGTAATTCGCTGCAATTTATTTGAAGCGCAGGTAGGCTGGCTCCTTAAACTCCGTTCGTGTACTAGCAAAAAATACCATAAGTGCTCATATTGCACTTTTCAACGCCTGGAGAACACGGCATGCAACTACGCGTGTAGGGCAAGTTACATTGGACGTAGGCACGCGACATACTGCGGTAAATCGTGCGCCTACTGATATGCAAACCGTCAAACACGCGTGCCAAATCCACATAGTCAATCAGGCGTTGAAACCACAACTGTAATGTCACGGGTCCCTAGTTATGATATTTTAGTAAATTTTATTTTATTATTAGAAACGTAAGTTTTTGTAATTTTGGCTAATTATTGACTAGAAAATTTTATTAAGTCGATAAGTAGCCAACATTACAGAAACTTGTGCTTAAAAAAAGGGTTACATACTATTTCTAACATTTCTATGTAACATTTTTCGACTTCTGCTCCATTTCAGGATTTAAACAATTACACTTACTAAAATAACGTGGCATTTAAGAGGACGTGGTAGATAAAAAAGTTTTGAGCTCCACAACAGAGACCTACACACTTTGAAAGTCAATATAGAAAAACTACAAAACAACAATCCCTGATAATTATATTTAACAACTTTACTAGGAAACATTAACCTGAAATGACGCATTTGTTATGCCTGATTTCTTGAGTCACAATTAAATGCACGATTTCAGCGTCAGAGATCGTTATTCAGAAAAACGTTACTAGAGAAAAATTTTTTCTCATAAAGTTGGCAAAACCTATTGCCTGCGATTGCAGTTTTTTTTAATATTGCAAATTGGCTTTGGGAAACCTACATTTCTAAACTGATGCTTTTAACTCTGAATCAAGCTGGATTCACAACCACTATGTAGCGTACGCATCCATACTAATTAAATGGTACAATGACAGGAGCTGGGAGAGGAGTCGGCCATGGCCTTTGTTAAGGAACTATCCGAGCATTCACCTGGAGCGATTTCGGGAAAGTTGATCAACTCTATTACGTACATACGTACGTTACGCGAGGTTGTGAATGCTGATAAATTTCCTTCCAGTTGAAATTCAAATAGTGTTTCTCACAGAGGGCATAACGTTATTGGGTTCGCTGATCACAATTTAATTTACTTGACACTTGTCTCTAACAATATCGCAGTTACAAAAACCTCGACATTGCACTTATTCAGGACATAACGGGCCGATGTTTTTGCCGCAAAATAATTGGATGCAAATGTTTCTTCAAATAGCAAATCCTTGATTACGTTATTTGATAAGCATGTGCCTTTAAAATACGGAAAGACAAGAAACAGACCTTCTTACTGTATGACAGCCTCCATAGTAATTAAATGGAATTAAAGAGATAGAGCGCAGAAAAAGTACTGTTCTTCAAAACTGCCAATTGATTGTCTATTTTATAAAGAAATTCCAATAAACGTACGTATGTACGTAATAGAGTTGATCAACTTTCCCGAAATCGCTCCATGCAATGCTGGGATGGTTCCTTAACAAAGGCCATGGCCGAATCCTCTCTCAGCTCCTGTCATTGAACCAAGTTGAGTGTCACCGTCTATAATGACCGCGCTGTTGCCGAAACATAAAACCAACTTATCTTGAAATCCTAGTTATTTTTTTACTTTCATTTGATTTATAGTTTTATTCTGTTTTTTTAATGTAAACAAAGTACCTTGGAACAGAATCAAAGTGTATATCTCAAGAGTTAACGTCTGTGGTAAAAATGAATAAAATTTTTAAATCATTATTCTAAGCAAGGTGGTCGTTGAAAGTGGTCACTTACTCGCGAACCACCTATATCGAAGCTGCACGTGGAGTCCACGTGTGGTGTTTCCACCGAGGCGCGACGCTCGCGTAGGCAGGAACCCGGGGATCGTAGCTGTGACCTCCCGCAGGGATACAGGCGTTTGGCGTGTCGCGTCTGTCGTGTCGCCGCGGGTGGCTCTGTCCTATCTCTCACGACAACCGCTTCAACTTCGCCGACACACCCTCCGCGCTCGTGTGACGCAGGCCTGCCTTCGGGCCCGTCACGTCATCGCAAATCCTCCTTGGCTTCTGGTGTTCGTGCGATGAGTGTGTTTCAATTAGTCCGCTGTATACTACGCTTCGTATAACTTCGGTAACATTTGACGGCTACGTATGTGCAATTATTAGGGCCATGAACACTTCGCGGAAGTAATTTTATCCAAATGTATATTTCAATTCATTTCGTGCACATCTGCAGCTATACCAGTTACAATAAACAATGATTACAAAAGCCCATACAATTTTTTTCTTGACATTTTTATTTTTATATACTTTTTCCCCCTTATTTTTAGTTTAGTATTTGTCTGTTTTACTCAAAATATTGCCATTTTAGTAATTATTTGTTCAATGTTATGTTACAATTATACTTTAAAACCTTGTAATGCTTACAATCATAAGTTTAATGCAATTCTTTTGTAATAATATTGTAATATTCATAATTAATATTTGTTCATTAGTGTGAATAGTTTCAACTACGTACCAATTGTAAACCAGCCTGAGGCTGAATTTGTACGTTATAAAATAAATAAATAAATAAATATAAATGCTGCATAGTCAGTGATTGGATCTTTTTACTCTCACGTGTCTTAGGAGGACGTGATACATAATTCAACGCCAAAATACTTAATTTATAACTGTAGGTTTCTTGAGGCCAACTTGCGAAAGTTAAACAATAACAATCCTAGACAATACTTTTAGCCAACGGTTTAAACAAAATTTTTTTCCAGTGTTACGAACTTCTGAGGCACAATCTCTAACGCCGGAACCTCGTGCATATAACTGCGGCGCAAGAGATCACGCGCAACGAATTAGTAATTCTGGATAAATATTTACTCATACTGTAATGTTGGCAAATACCATTATCTAGGATTGCCATTGAGTATTTTACCCATAATGGCTTCGAAAAAGGCATACAAACCAATTGATGTTTTCAGCGTTTATTTATCTATCACGCACTCTTAAGGCCCCGTATTTAGTTACGCAGTGGATTCGAAAAAAAATTTTAACGCAAATTAATCCATATATCAAATATTCATTCTTATAGTTTTAACACGCGTACATTATCGTTTGTATCTGAATTTTTCTGTTTGCAATACACCAAACGGATTCTTAGATTTTCGCCCCTGAAATATAACATATTGTTGTAAAAATAAACCAAAATGAAGCAAAATAATTTTTTGCCAGCAAACGGTACATTATTTTAAAAAACGCTCTCCCAAAATTGTGTATCGTATGACTCAAATTTTTTCAAAGCATTTCGTTAAGAAAACATTTGAGTTATTTGCAATTGTTTGAAATAAATGAAATATCATGGGCTCATACGACTAAACCAGTGACCTTAAGATGGCGTGGTAGATAAAGAAGCGCTGAGTTCTACAACTGTGATCTACACTTTTGAAAGTCGGTATTGAAAAAATACAAAACCACAATCTTTGATAATTATATTTGCGAACTTTATTAGCAAACATTTACCCGGGATAATGCATTTGTGAAGCGTGATCTCTTGCTCCGCAATTAAATGTACGAGATTTCGGCGTCAGAGATTGTTCTTCAGATATACGTTACTGAAGAAAAATTTTGCTCGGAAAGTTGGCAAAAACTATTGTCTGGGATTGCTGTTTTTTTTTTTTTGCAAAGTGGCTTTGAGAAACCTATAATTCTAAAGTGATACTTTTAGCGCTGAATTACATACCGCGCCCTCTTTTTAAGAACCCGTGTCACTTATTATATTGAATTTTTATTAATTCCTACCTGATTAAAGATTTGGCAAGATTTAATTGAAAATATTTCAATATGGACGTATCTAATTATATATTCAATAGGTACATTGTATTTGAAAAATTAAAGCTCTTCTATGAAATAATTAAGCTAATTTAAATTTAAACATAAAAATTCTCTGTCACCAAATAACAAACGCTAAATAACTGCCTGTACCGACTTCATCCAATAATACGTACCTAATAGTAAAATGTAATGTTTCTATACAGAAACATTGCAGGTTATAAGTCACATACTTCATTTATTAAACAAAAACATATATTATTAACAGAAGTGGTGACGCAGCCTATTAAGTTTCTATCCGCAAATCACTGACGTGTGGTGTTCCAGTATACCTTACTGTGATTGGCCCAGTCAAACGAGAGACGTCACTTCATAAAGACACGCAGCCAATAAACATGAAGGAGAGCTGCAGATGTGCATGTAAGGCACTTGCAAAGATTTTTCCTCGAAAAGTTCGCAGCTCTAGCAATAATTTTTCATGTTTTGTGCTTTGTAACTCAACGTAATACATAGGGACACCTGTTTTTCGCGAAAAGAATTTTGCCTCACTTTGTTTCTGTGCCTTGCGTACACATCTGCAGTTTTGCTTCGTGGTCAGTGATTGGATATTTTAACTGTCACAAGCCTTGGGCTTCTTCCGGCAAATAACGGACATGTGGCGTTGAATGAATGTTATTGTAATTGGCTCAGTCAAATGAGTTACGGCTCTTCGCATAGACGCGCCGTCAATAATTGTGAAGTAGAACTGCAGGTGTGCACGTAAGTCACTGAAACAAACTGTGGCAAAATTCTTTTCGCGAAAAACAAGGGTCCCTAGTAATACAAACTTAAGAGTAGAAACGGTAAATTTACGTTTCAGATTTATTTTAGAACTAAAAATTTAAAATTAGTTGGCCGAAAAAATGTTCGCAGTATTTCATCATCTCTAGCTCCGACACGTTTAATACGCATATATATACACACACACACACAAAACTCTTAGTCTTATGGTGTTTCTTAAGTGCGCAGAGTAACTCCAGATTGTACGCAATCTATGTCAGTATTTGTGGTTTCGTAGTCTACGTATGAGTTTTGTAACCAAAATAGTCAAACAAGCAACTTAAATAAATTATTAGCGACCTGAAAAACTAGGGTTCTTAATTTGGGAACAAGCTGGAATTCAACCAACTGTAACTTCGGGTTACTTCATTAATTAGACGTCGTTAAGCTTCTGTAAACTATGGGCCAATTGTAAGGTATCAGTAAAACATGCTAAAACTTTTACACATTTAAAACAGTCTTACAAAATAATAATTTTAGTTCTATAAAGTCAGTACTTGTAACGATATAGTAGAGGACAAAAACACTTTTTTTTTTGTAGAACTGATTCAAAACTTAAGAATATTTTATACACATGTTAAAATTGGAACATTAAGCATTACAAAGTTTCAATTGGCCATTGGCTTACATGACACATCCTGGAGACCGCTGAGCTAATCATAAAACAGCAACTAAATGCATGCTCAATGTGTATAGGTGACAGTATATCGAGACCACGGCCGTAGAAGAACAGGTCTGGACACTCGCCTGGAAACTCGACCCCCTTGTTGTTTGGCTGTAGTTCACCAAGTTACCGAGAATATTATGTTTTATTGGCGCTTCAGTTAGGGCGGTCGGACTCAAACTCCGCCCACTTCCTTTCCGCTAAGATAAACAATTTATCAAAACGTATTTTTTATCAATTTATGAAATACTTTCTTCGCTCACAAATTTAAGAAAAGGCTCCAGCAATCTTTATTTACTTTATAAATTTAACAATGGAAAAAAGTGGACGGAGTTTGAATCCATCCACCCGGGAAACAGCGCCAAAAAGTACGACATTCTCGGTAACTTGACGAACTACAGCCAAACAACAAGGGGGTCAAGCAAAATATATTGTTAGATAGGCGAGTGTCCAGACCTGTTCTTCTACGACCGTGGACGAGGGGTAACTTTACTGTTTTCTCGGTTTCAACGTACGTTCAGCTTATCACAAGACTGCTGGCTTTTGATTGCACGTAGATATGTTGCACTATTTGAGTAAACAAATAAGAATCACGCTACTGTAATATTTGATGTCCGTTATTGGTCTGAAGACAGATAAGTTGTGTCAGACGTATATCACCCAAGCACACACGTCGGAAGAAACTACAGTGTTTATAGTGTATGTTGGCACAACATTTTCTAGATATACTATCATCTCTAAAAATGTGGTATCACTGTGTCAGCGAGCGACCAATAAACAACTATGTCTGCTTGAACACATACATTTTCGCAGACTATCCTACGGGTTTGTGAACACGAGAACTCTTCACGCCTTTGTCAATTATCCACTAAATTATGTCGTAGATAAATGTGCTGTTCAAGTCCTTAGCAAAATATGAGCGTCAATACGTGACCACGTGTTTACATTTCACATGGAGAAGGTTTGCGATTATCTTATCTTAACAGGCGTTAGATTGAAGGCAGAATACGTTACGGCCACTTGCCACCGCAATATGGACTATACGATAATTTATAACCCAGATACTGACCTAGTTAATCGTCCCACATCTGTTCATGAAATATCCTTGCAATATTTTACTTCACGGGTTTGGCCAGGAACTCTCCGCGACAACAATTTTGTACCAGTTTGTTTGTCCCCTACATGAACATCTGCTGCTCTGTCTCATCGTGGTAGTTGGCAGCGTATCTTTGTGACCCAGTATTTTATGCGTTCGTTGTCAATCATTTCATTTCTGTGGTCATAACAGTTTATATTTTTGTGCAAGCAGAGAACAGCAAATTTCCGACTTTGACATGCGCTCACGCGTAAGTTAGCAAACTTTAAAGGCCAATATATTTTCATCTGCGCGGCACTTTTTTTTTAGTATCTTGAAGTTAAGTAGTGTTTGGCACAGACAGTTTTCTACTTTCATAGATTTAGCTTCCATACATTTCAAACTTACATATATCTGCCTTTAGAGCTCGTAGTTCTATTTCCGTCTAGTGGTTTCAGACTTTCATACATAAACTGACAAAACTATCAAAACTCCATTTATCAGCCAATAAAAACAACCAACTATGCAATATTTTCTGATTATGTACGGTCATGTTAACGCTCCTCATGAGTTTCAAATAATTACGTATTAATCAGATTATTATTAAAGAAACAAACCTACAATAACTGAGTAACATAAAGCCTTATTTTCAATATAATTTGCTTAAGAGAACTCTATGCACAACATGAAAATGTATAATTCAACTTTATAGATTTTTTTTTTCAGGAACACATGTGTGAAAGTACAGACTTTATACTACGAATTATTTTTTCAGCGCCTCAATTCAGTGTCGCACACGTGAAGAGGAGGGAAGGGAGTGAGCTCCTGGGTTCGAACACGGGACCCGCCGAAGGAGCAGTAAGGCGGCACAGTGACGTCATCTTCCTCGGAAGCTGTCGGCATTCCGTCACGCTCTCTCCTCATGGTCCCCCCTCCTTCCCCCAGAAACATTCTGTTTTATACTCCTCCTTTTTTTATTGTCTCTGTCTCCTTCCCCTTTTCTATTCTCGCTTCCGATCACCGCCTTTTGAGTACGAATCACGTGCTTCCGAATTTATCCGCCAGCAATACCACGTCCTTCGAACTCTGGGCAACACTCATTGATAAAAGACCTTAGCAATTCTCGTCTTTTTTTTTTTTATTATTTATTTAATTTTCAGTACAAGAAGTTCGTGCACACTCATACTTGGTTTTAGCCTTAAGAGCGTGTGGTAGATAAATAAACGCTGAAAACATCAATTTATCTCTACGCTTTTTTCGGAGACAATATGGATAAAATACTCAATGACAATCCTAGATAGTGGCAACTTTAGGAGTAAATATTTATCCAGAATTACTAATTCTTTACGCGTAATCTTTTACGCCGCAGTAAAATGCACGAGGTTCCGGCGTCAGAGATCGTGCCTCAGAAGTTCGTAACACTGGAAACAATTTTGTTTAAAATGTTGGCTAATATTGTCTAGGATTGCTATTGTTTAATTTTTGCAAATTGGCTTCAAGAAACCTACAGTTATAGATTAATGATTTTAGCGTTGAATTATGTACCACGCCCTCTTAAGCCCTATACACAATTGATAACTTTAGCATATGAGTTTAACATTTGACTTTACGATAGCTTTCAATACTTTCTTATGGGGTCGTACACAATGGCGCCGCCAAAAGTAAAGTCAAGCAGCTGTGATTTTACGTTTCCGATAAACTGAAAACCTAAAGTCAAAGTCAAGATGGCCGTTTGCAAGCAACAGCTGATTATGTACGTTATAATAAAACATATTTATATTTGTACATTGTTTCATTCTCCAGTGCTAGGATTTCATGAAAAATGTAACAGGTATGTTTTAAATATATTCGGAAAAACTTGTAAACAGAATATGAGAAGTATTTGTAGATTAACTGTAGGTTTCGACAATAGATGGCGTTGGTTTTGTTCTGCAATTTTTAACATAAATTGAAAATATTTTAATTTACTGAGCTTATTTTAGTATATCTGCCTTTTATGTTTTTATGGCAAATACATAATGATTTATATCACAATTCCTCCGTTTCAAAAAACGGATTATAAAATAGTTTTTCAACTGTCTTTACTTTAACTTTACGTTTATATTGTGTACTGACAAAATACTTAAAGTAACGGAAACGTAAAGTCAAATGTTAAATTAATCAAGTGTGTATAGCCCTTTACTGTATTTTGTGCATGAGCACAACAATAAAAATTCTATGGGAAGGGATACGTTTATAGTTTTCTTCTTTAAAGACGTACAATGGTCACCATCTTGGATAACAAAGTTCTACCTTCATATAATCATTCTAAATTATGTATTACAGAATATTACTAAAATAAAGAACATGTATAGTAATTGTGTATAGCCAGGTAGTTTAAGGTTTATATTTTGTTTAGTGAAATTTAACCTTAAGTAATGGTCCTCTCTTAGTGAATAAAATTCGAGGCCATCCTATTGATTTAACCATACGCTAAGGTAATTTTACATTTTCCCAAACAAATCAGTCAATGCTATATTTACACGTCAGGTAATATTTTAAGCATATCAATAAACGATGCGCAAACCTTTGAAACAAGGAATGTCAACAAAAATTCGAATATGAATGTAACACCTTCTCTAATAAAACTAGGTTAGTTACAAAGAATATAAACCCCTTATTCAATAAATTCATGTTTCATTCATATTTTCTATTTCATTCTTTGTAAGTATCGTAAGAAGGGACGTAAAAGAATTCACGTTTTCTTTTAGTCACAAGTTAGGATTCAAACAATTCTAAGTTCATGTTACTTCTGTAAGTGGGCCCTTGACTTATTTGACACATCCCGTAGAGCACTAATCCAATCATAACGAAGCAGCTAAACACAGGCCCAATCATGTGGTATGGTTGTGTTAGCGAGCAGCCAATGAGCAGCTGTTGTCTGATAAAGTACACATATATTATTGGAGGCTAGCCTACAGGTCAGGGAAGCCGTGGATTTTCTCCGGTCTCAAATCATAGCACAGCAGTTCCTTTCAACGACAGGTAAACGTTCTGTTTTAAAAGTTTGCACCTCTGCTGTAGATCGCACGTGAGTAAAATACACATGTGAATATTTTTAAGGTTCTTTTTATTTTTTGCTGTGCAGGGAAATTCCATTCCAATTCCTCTTCGTGGTCTAGGCTTGTTCTTTCAGACGTCTGGGGTGACCGTAATTTTTTTTATCACTAAAGCCATAATTTTGACACGAAACTTTTTCCACCAATTTATTTCAATACATTACGTGCACATCGGCAGTTCCGATCATGGTTATTGAGAGAGACATGCAAAATTCGCGTTATTTTCTGACAGCTGACTAGACTCCAAGTGACTATAGGCTCGTTAGACGTCTCCCGCTGACCGATATTGTCGTGACTTGCCGCGGAGAATGCTTACACGGTAGAGAGGCCAATCTCTGTAAAGACGTAACAGACGTAAATGACAACACATAGAAGTTTAGTCTGCTACCAAATGATAACGCGAATTTTTCATGTTTCTAGTTATTGACAATGTTTCAATTGTAAGACACGCCTCTCATTTGACTACATCAATCAGAATGAGGTTATTATGACACCACACTTCTGTGATTTGCAGTAGAGTACCAAGAAAAATTTAATTTTTAACTATTCATTTGCATTCATAAGTTAAGTTTGTACAACACATACTGTACATTTATGAAATAAAAACACAAAACCTAATTTATCTGCTAGAACCTCTGAGTGATACATTTAACAAATACTCACACAGGCATACACAGATACATACAGTAAGAATTATACATAACTAGAGCCACGACTATATGGGAAAAGATTTTTGCAACATTTGCTTTCAATGCGTCATGTGCACGTAAGCATCTCTGCTGCATCGTCTGTGATTGGATGATTTTACTCTCACTTACCTTGGCAAATTACAGACGTGCGGAGCCACAATAACTTTATTCTGATTGGTGCAGTCAAATGAGAAACGTGTCTGAACAAAGACACACTGCCAATAATTATGAAGCAGAATTTCCGATGCGCAAGCATACGTCTTGTTTGAACATACACGCACGTAAACACTGCTGTCCGATTTTTACACTACACCACACGTACATGAAGCTTAAAACACCCAGTCACTGACCGTGAAGCAGATATACCGATGTGCACACATGGCATTAAAACCAAGTGATTAAAAATTCTTTTCGCCACAAAATAGTAGCTGAAATCATAAGGTATAAGTTACAGTTGCAGCTCGTGGGTTGTTGCCAGGTGGGGCTGCATATAGTCGGAACTGTACACTCTTGATGAACGCGCCGTAGACCAACGACCATGATATATTTGCCGGCTACTAGATGTGTTGTGACCACTCAGTAGTAAGGGGCACCTGCACATCAGCGTGTCAGTGGCTGTAGAGTCAACTAGCGCACTGGGTAGAAGTTTTTTCACTTATCTCTACAGCTCGGAACTCTTGGTTTTGATTAGTTTGCACCTCTTCTGGGAATAAAACACAGGTAGATGTTTGGGAAGTTTTTTTTTATGCAGGGAATACCCAGTTTCTGCTCGTGGTCTAGGCTGGTCCAGACAGACGTTGTGATGTAATCACGGCGTGTCCGAGCCGGAGAAGAGATTCACGCCGAGTTCTCCACCGAGCCACAAATCTCTCGGGCTGGGATCGTGACACGGCGATGGTCGGCAACTCCAACGCGCCCTGCGATAGGAATCTGTTTGCACACGACGCAGTTAAAAGGAAATAAATGAAGCTCTCGGCCAATTTCCAGGGAGCCAACAGCGCCTCCCGTTTCGCAGCTTCTTCAACAACGTTTCCCGCAACCTTGACATTTCAATCGTTTTAGGCTGGAACCAGTTTTCTTTACGTGGATCGACTCCGCGACTCCTTGCCCGTGCGATTCTGGTTATAAATGCAACGTAGGCTACACAGTAAAAAAATTATACGTTTACAAGAAAAACTTGTAAACTAATGTCAGCACATTGATCAGTCTAGGCAGTGCAACAAGAGCGTCGGAGGTCGTTAAAGTGAGACTAGTGGGATGTATTATTATTAGCAGATGATATGAAACAAAATAACCTTCGAAGGCTTTTTTACATTTAACGGAAGATTTTATATTTTTACAACAAAAAAAGTTTTAGATATTGGCTGTAAAAATTTTTTTGTGTCACTTCAAGTAATTTTTGTGAAATGTAGAAGAGTTAATGTGAAAATATACAAAAATTATTTGTAAATATACAACTGGCCGAGGGCTTCATTTATTTACTTTTGACTTCATCGTGTTCAGACAGATTTCTATCGCATCAGGGTGATCGTTTAACGGCACAATGAAGTTGTTTGTAGATGTACATACATACATACTTAAATTATATGTTTTCAAGCATTTCCTGAGAAGTTTACAATATTTTTTTAAATAAAATAACGTCTTGTGGAAACTTGTTTTCCAAAAAAAAAAAAAATGTTTTTGAAAAAGTTCTAAACTTTTTTTTTTTTACTGTGTAGGATGATCGCGGCAAAGTGGGCAATATTTTACGGTCTTTACTCAGAGTGCTTCATACCTTGGTACACTGGCGAGGTATAGGATGTGGATTTACACGCTAAATGATTAGAAGCGGGAAAAATTCGCGGGTTCATTTACTCGTAGGCTAGCCTCCAAGAATATATGTGTACTCACGCAAATTGTATCTGTTCATTAGCTGCTCGCTGACACGGTGATACGGACCTTCACTGAGATAAATGTTTATTATTAGCTCAGCTACTTACACGAAGTGTCATATAAGTCAAGGACAAATTATGAAAGTGACGCGAGCTTACAGTTGGTGGAATTATAGCTTGTGTCTAAAAGAAATCGCGAATTTTTCAGGTCCCTATAAATGATGTAAGTGTGTAGGGACCTCTAATTTTCGCGAATAGAATTATACAGCAGATTGCTTCCACACTTTATTTGCACACATCCACCTTTGCTTAGTGCTTATTGGCAGCTTGTATTTGAGAAGTGGCGTCTCTCCTTTGACCGCGACAATCAAAACAAGGTTTCTGCGACACCACGCGTGTTTGACTTGCGGGTACATTCCCGAGACGCGTGACAGTCAAAACAACATGAAACATAGCTGTTAATGTGTACGCAAGACACTGACACAAGTTTGTACGAAATTATTTTCGCGAAAATCAAAGGTAAATATATATATATATATATATATATATATATATATATATATATATATATATATATATATATAGACCCGGAAATGTCGCATGTTCAACGACCAGCAGACTGGACTCCACAGTCCTGTATACACTATGTCTTCAGATACTTGTATATTGTCTGCTGCTACAGTGAGTGGACAGTTGTACATGTGACAAGGTAGTGTGGGAGTCTGTGAGTGTTTTCATACAGGTTTATTATTGGTTCACAAACCTCAAGGACGAGTTTCATAAACAGGGATCCAATCACAAGAGTGACTCACATGTACAGGAGTTACAAATATATCGTCTCATGGACTGAATTAGACAAATTCCCGGGTCCCTATACCTACATATAGAGACGGGAAAAATTCGCGGGTTCACTAACTTATAGGCTAGCCTCCAAGGACATCTGTGTATTCAAGCATATATTATCTGCTCACTGGCTGCTCGATAAGGCAGTGATATGGGCCTGCATTCAGTTGCTTCTGTACTGTTGGCTAAGCGACTTACAGGAAGTGTCTAATAAGTCACGGGGCAATTGCGAAAGTGGCACGAACTTACAGTTGTTGGAATTCTAGATTGTGCTGAAAATAAAACGCGAATTTTTCAGATCTCTACCTATATATGTTCAGTCACCCAGGAATTTTACAAATTCACATGAAAAAGACGTTAGCTTTCAGCCTCTGTGCACGATAATTACTTTCACGACTGGGTCACTGTTGCTGAAACTCTTCCTTGAGGAATGTGAACCAATAACAGCTTGGAATGAAAATACTCATAGACTCCTGCATTAACTTGTCAGATATACAACTATCCACTCACTGGAGCAACATGCAATGTACAAGTAGCTGAGGACTGCTCAGTCCAACCAGCTGGAAATGTCCGGGTCTCTATTAACAATTTATTATCATTTACCGAGATTACTGCTAACCGTTGGATGACTTACAAACCTTAACTAGTACCGCCATGGTTAGACGTACGTCAATTTCGCAGATACATCCCAGGTCAGGTTGAACGCCAAATATGTATACTTCACTGTCACGTCTGTGAATAGTTGGCAGCTGTCACGAAACGCATTTGACTATAGCAAGCCAGTAGTAAATAAGGAAATAATTCATAGAGCTATCGCGTGCTACCAGCTTGTACGGTTATAAGCCAACGAATCATTGAGTGTGTCCACTGAGAACTCTAGGCAACAGCCAGATGAATCCGCAAAATTGACGTACCTCTAACCATGGTTCACAAAAACACACAGTCTAACTCGGAATAAGTGAATAACCACTACGGACCTGCAAAATTCGCGATAATATTCGGTGATAGGCTAAGGTCCACCGGCCTGTGCATATGAGAGTACAACATGTGACTACATTGGCCACGAGACTAGCGATGTCAGTTACGTGTGTGACCGCTTTATATGAGCACAGAATGGATAGTAATATAGACGTGAAATGACGTGGCGGCTAATTTCTGATGAGAGCGAACTTAGCCTCTTATTGGCTGCCCGAGTCTGTTGATTAGAGGCAGTGAGTATCAGTGAAAAGAATTCTGCACCACTTTGTTTTAATACCTTACGTGCAAAGCTGCAGTCCGGGTATGGAACCCGGGTCTCCTTGGTGGTAGACGATTGCTCTAACCACTGCGCAAACTGCGGCCCCTCCGCTGACGTTAGATAGTGCTGCCAACGTTTCTCGTTCCGCCTACAGCGTCTCGAGGTGTTCTGCGCACAAGCTACATTCTCAGAGTCCGGTAACAAGCGTTACGATAAACGACATATGGTTGTCCCTCCAGGACCGTAGCAAGAATTGTGTTTAATGGAGTCCCGAATCTGGGAATGTTGTAAAGTAACGCCGATTCCCGCAATAAAGCTGGGAGTCCGGGAGTTCTCTTCCGGGAAATTCTTGGTTTACAACGGTCAGACCATTCGCCTCCCACCAAGGCGATCCTGGTTCGATTCTAGGCGGGGTCGGTCCCCAAATTTTCGCATGTGGGAATAGTGCCGGATGATGCCGCTAGTCGGTGGGTTTTCTCGGAGATCTCCCGTTCCCCCCACCCTTTCGTTTCGGCGTTGCTCCATACTCACCTCATGTCACCCTTCATCAGTGCTAAGGACATCGATGTTGAGCGCTGTCCAAAATCTCTCTCGCTCATTCTGGGTTTCCAAACTGCAAAATGGTGCTAACTAAACAGTTTCCATATAGTAAAACTGGGAGAGGGTAGGGTATGGATCCCCCCACTCCCTCTGGCTACGTAGTTGGTCACCCTTGTATTACCCGGAGGCAGACAGCGAGACGCCAAGATCGGGTCCATCATGAGGTATGGAGTGGTGTGGATCGAACCAGGAACAGCTGACCTATCACGTGTCACGGCGGTGTGGGCGCCGACCGCACTCCGCCAGGAATGTGGCGCCGAGGTTAGGTTTCGTGAGAGAACATTTGGGGGGGGGGGGGAGGTCGTGGTGTCGTGTTGCTGGATCGTCGTGTCGTGCCCCTTAGCCTGCATGCCTGTCCTACTTTACTGGTAACCTTGAGTCGGCACTCGCCTTCCTGTGTCACCGAGACGCCCCCATTAAATATTCATCACACACTTCCCATCCTGCAATATCTTCTTATAGGTAGAGACCTGAACAATTCGGGGTTTCTTTTAGCACAAACTTTTCCGTTTGTATCACTTTTCCAAATGGCCTTTGAATTATAAGTAGAGACATTCAAAATTCGCGTTATTTCTTGCCGCCATGCTAGATTCCAAATGGTTGTATACTCGTCCAACTTTCCCCCATCCATAGGCAAACAATTCCGTGGTCTGCCGGGTGAAATGCATCTGTCCAATAATTAAAAGTTGCATGTTTGAGTACACACGTAGCTGGCATCACATAGAGGCTGTCAGTGTCGTGTTATACAGTAATACTGTGTATATAGCACTGCTGAGTCTAGTCTGTTAACAAATAATTACGCCAATTTTGCAGGTCCCTAATTTAATGACATCTTATGAAGGGCGCTGAGCCAACAATAAAAAAGCTTCTAAGTGCAGCTCCAATCATGTAGTACCACTGTGTTAGCGACCAGCCAATGAACAGCTGCTTCTTGCTTGAACACACATATATTCTTGCAGGCTAGCCTACAGGTCAACGAACTCGCAAATTTACCCAGTCTCTTACCATAGGTTGTTCGTGATGAAGTGAGAACTTTTGAAAACCATCGTTAGAGACACTGGAAAATCGCGAAAATGTTAAAAATAGTCTCCAATAAACTGTATTATATTAACCGTGACACGTGTGAACAGTTTTGGGACAAATCACACACGCTGTGTGTTCAAGCTGTACAGTTCTAACTGGGCTTGTTGTAGAGAGAAACAATGCTACAAATAAACTATAGCCAATGGTGATACGAAACATTCGGTGTTATATACGTTACGTTGGAGTCTAGCAAACAGTCAACTATTCCCGCGATTTTTCAGTGTCTCTAACCATCGTATCTAGAAAAATAATAGTAAGAAAAAGTTACATATTGTGACACGAGTAGAGATGATGGTATTTCACGAACATTTTTTTTGCGCCAAGATATCCTTGAAAACGCAGTAGTTTCTTGCAGCTTGAATGATTGGGTCATATACGTCTGACACAATGTAGTTGCCTTGAGACCAATAACAGGCACCAAATATTACTATACCGGGAATATCATTGGCTCAGCCGAATAGTGCAACAGCTCCACGTACATGCAACAGCCGGTGATATTGTGGTAAGTTGAACGTACGTTGAAACCCAGAAAACAGTCCAGTTTTCCAGCGGTAAATCATCATCTCTAGGTATGAGATGTTATATTTAGAGTTCGTTACAATATTGATCTTACTTCGACCGATACTTAGACTGATTTGTTAATATTAAAATGCACCAGGAAATAATAAATGATCTGAAAAGAAAAAAATTAGAGTTTTAATAAAAGTGCTCACTTTATCCTGGACGACTTACACAACTGTTTTCGCTTGCGGAGTTCAACACGTTGCTTGAGACGATACACACATTTTCACATCTGGGAACCGTTCCGGACGAAGCCGTTAGTCGCAGGATTTTCTCGGGAATATCGCCCCTTCCTCCAACCTACGTTTTTCCTCGTCAGCGCTCAAAACTTCGTGAATAAATTAAATTACGGAACTATTCCACATGCGCCCATTGTGCCAATATTGAAATAAAACGCACACTTGAAGCCGGAATTATCATTGCTAAGACACCACGCACATTAAAAACACTGTTTCTAAGCCTTCCAATGCAGCTAAAAACGGCCTTTGCCGACATTAAAATCTAGTAACGGGACGTATGAGAAACTCAGGCGTGCGCTAAACTTTGTTACAGACTTTTCATCAATAAAATGAAATGTGCTTAAGAGTCCGTTGTAGATGAATAAACGCTGAAAACATCAATTGATTTCTATTCTTTCTTCGAAGCCAATATGGATTAAATACTCGATGAGAATCCTAGATAATGGTATTTGCCAACTTTATGAGTAAATATTTATCCAGAATTGCTAATTCCTTACGCGTGATCTCTTGCGCCGCAGTTAAATGCACGAGTTTCCGGCGTCAAAGATTGTGCCTCAGAAGTTCGTAACACCGGAAACAATTTCGTTTAAAACGTTGGCTACAACTATTGTCTAGGATTGCTATTGTTTAATTTTCGCAAATTGGCTTCAAGAAACCTGTAGTTATAGATTATTTTTTCTGTGATTAATGCTTTTAGCGTTGAATTGCGTACCACGCCCTCTTAAAGTCTCGTAGCAAAATTGAATCGACAAAAAACTTAAAGTCAACCGTAAAATACCCATTATCCAAAAATACTGGTATATGAAGGCCTGGAACATATAATTTCACGGAAAGTATTGTAGCGTGTCGCTAAATAACAACGCAAAATTGACAGGTCCCTAAGAGTAACCACAAAAAACTTTGTACACATAAATAGCGGCATTGAAACTTAGCGATTTTTCTCTATGGACCAGATAAAAACGCGTTTTCATTTGGCCACAAGCTAAATTTTAAACAAATGCACATGCGTTTCTGTCACTTTCGCAATTGGGCATTGACATATTTGAAACAACGTGGAAGGCGATTGAGCTAACAATGAAGAAGCAGCTAAATGTTGAGCCAGTAGTGTGGTACCACTGTCAGCGAGCAGACAATGGATGGCAGCTGTCTGCATGAGTACACTGTAAAAAACACTTCTTAATTAACCTAAACGCAGTATGGGAGAGTTAATCATACTTCCGTCTTAAGAATACGACGTTAATGTTAAATAACATACTTTAACGCTGGTCAAACTTTTAATACTGCGTTGAATATACGTTTAATTTATTCATCTCTTCAAATGTGTTCTATAGTTAAATAAAACGTACATTTTAGTCACTTACGGCCTCAACAGTGAACTAATATGATGGGCATTCGTAATTGACTACTTAAGTCATACTGAAAGTAATGAGAGATGTATACAGGCCAAGAGAATTGAAGAGTGTTTGGGGGAAACGATATAAATGCCAAATAGTACGTTTTTCAGGAAATAAAAAAATTTAAGGAAATAATTTTATAATTAGAAATATGTGATACATCTATTTACAGGAATGTATGAGTGAAAATAACTGTTTCAGAAAAGAAAACGTGTAATGTTACTTCATAGAGCACTTGTATCATTCTCCATGGCAACAGTTGCGGAGTTACACCAAGTGGATTCTACAGACGTTAGTTTGAACTGAACAATGCATTATTGGCACTTATAAAACTTCCTACGGTATTAGCAACAGGGCATATAATTTTTTCAATGGAACCTCAAAATGTGAATTTATGGCACTTATATCGTTTCCCACAAACACTCCTAAATTATGCATGAATGTCTGAGCTGTCCATTACCACTGCCAGGATTGCCTTGTTTGCATGCGTCCCAGCAAAACTCTTGCCACTATTCCAGGAAATCAAACACGTTCTCAGATACCTGGAACCTTCCACAATAAGAGAAAAATATTATTTTGCAATTTCAGGTTTGGTCGAAAATCGAAAATTTTCCTGCTATATTGCACACAGTGCGTCGCTTACGCATAATGAGTAGTTTTCCAATAAACTTGTGTCGGCCAATTCTCTGTACATCACTCAGCGCCCTGGTAAGACAGTCACTTTAAGGCCACAGGTCTCTATTTAAGCTATTTTAGTAAGTTTTATTTTTTAAATCCTGAGAGGGAGCAGATATCACAAACTACTTACATAGAAACGTTGCAAATTGTTTGCGCTATGTAGCTTATTTTGTTTTCAAAACATAAGTTGTTATCATTTTGGCTAATTATTGACGTTAAGAGAATTTAATTAAATCGATAACTATCCAAAGTTATAGCAACTTACGTTATGAAAAAAAAATTAGGATACATAGTACAAACAATTTCCAACTTTTCTACGTAATGATTCTACGTTATCTGCTCCCTTTCAGGATTTAAAAAAAATAATCTCGCATAAACAGCATAAATTGCCCGTGGTCTTAACAGGTCCAATTTCTAACTCGGCAGACAGTGTTTTTGTGTTCACAGAAAATTTTCAACTCCCACACTGCAAAGACTACGCTGAATCCTTTCAAAAAAGCCCAAAAATAAAATATCTGACTTTACTGTCAAATGAGAATGTAGTTTGCATATCCGCACTGAACTTTGAAGTTAACATTTCCCAGAAGAATAAACTTCTGTGCGTCTAGAGGGGTTTAATTAGCCTGCCATGCCATCTTTGACATTTATTTGCTTCAGTACTCCAGAAGAAAACATATTTCCAGGCATGAACGCAAGTCAGTTAATAAGTTTGAGGATACAGCAACTTAGAAATCTGACGTCAGCCTTAATTCTGAAAGAGAAAAAAAAATCTTGAAATTTTTGTTTTTAGGGTAATATGTTCTCCAAACATAAACACTGTACAGTTTGATATTAAGTTCGACGGGCACATTCAATACGCTCCATTGCGCTCAACGGTTCAGCCGCGGGTTAAGGTGGATTCACGCGTCCACTGATCACCCAGAACATGATAAGAGTCCAGATTTTTTAGTGTACCCATGAATCAGTGCGCATATTTGCATGTTCGTATATGAGGATACACAAGATTTTGGGATGATATCAACATTTTCCGTACACCTCGACCGGAAATAAATCTAACCTCCTGATTGGCTCTTCGATTTCAGGATCGCCCCGATCGGCATAATCTCATGTGAACGAGGCTTTAGACTTGTTTGCTTGTACAGTAATGGGGACACGATTCATAGTAACAATTTAACTCATTATCACTGAGTGTCTATCGAGGACTCGTTGAATTTTCCCTTGCTGAAGAGGGACAACAAAATTACAGGGCTTAGAGAGAGACTCCAGAAAGAATGCAGTCTGTCTCGGTCCCTAACGGCACATCTGGGAGAGTTTTAAAAAATGACTTGCGAGCCGCTTCCCTGTGTGAAATGCCGCGCTTTGAACATCTGCTTGGAGGTCCTTCCTGGAACTGAAGAAAACAGGTACTTTCTGAAGTTACAGGTTCCCACTCGTCCTGTACAGATTCCCAAAAGAAAAATTACGACAGTGAAAAGAAGAGCCGAGGCAGACGTTAATGGGGCACACTATAATAACTTCCTAAAATGTTTGGATTGTAATTAACGTAAACGCAGTATGGGATAGTTACCGTACTACCGCATTGTAAATATGCAAACTTTTACACTTGTTACAATACAAGTCTGGTAACTTTAGTATATATTTGTCTATTTTATAAAAAAGTTAAGGAGTGCTACCATGGATGTCTGGGAAACAATTCTCCCAGACCTACTTTCTTTGTGCTCCTATACACACGTGTGGAAAATTTACAAACTTTTTTTTAGAGTGGGAGCTGAAAAGTGTTTTTAAAGAACTGAATGATGAGGCCTGAAGACCATCCATAAATTAAATACATTGAAGTAAGTTTTTCGTTTTACAATTGATCAGCCCATTTCCAAATGTTGTCCTATAAAAAATGTTCACTCTCGATCTAACAAAGTTTAACAATTCCAAAATGACCTGAAGCCAAAGAAAATTCGAATATGTTAAAGAGCACATGTAATACGTTGGTCTTACATGCACTTATACAGCCTTGCCACATAATATTTAGGAATACAGAAGTGCAACAGTCGGTCGGACAGCGAACCCAGTCACACACGCCAGAAAAATGGCTTCTCTGGCCAGCAACATGGCGGAAACACCTACCGCCAATCAGCGCCGGAATGACAAAGACGGGGGAATCGGGAGATCCCCGAGAAAAACCGCCGACCAACTGCATCGTCCGGCAGGATACCCACATGCGAAAATCCGGGGATCGACCCCGCCGGGAATCGAACCCGGATCGCCTTGGCGGGAGGCGAATTGTCTGACCATTCGACCACGGCGACCCCATCTTGGAAAGTACAAATATTCGATTAGCTACCCTGTTTATGTGTGGCCTCTAAGGGTTACTAAAACAATATGTCAAGGGTAACTTTCAACACATGAATATCCTACGGACCTTACACTTTAAGGACTGGACTATGTTTCTTGCAATGCATGTAAGTATTCGTTTTTGTTATTCCGGTACTAGACAGGACAGTGAAACAATATTGAATCGTAAATGAAAGAAACCTTTTGTTTACCCCTACCTTGCTTCCACGGGGCCTCGGTTGCCGAATGGTCAGACCATTCGGGAGCCTCGGTTGCCGAATGGTCAGACCATTCGCCTCTCACCAAGGCGACCCGGGCTCGATTCCCGGCGGGACATGTTCCCGCATTTTCGCATGTGGGAATCGTGACGGACGATTCCGCTGTTAAACGGGTTTTCTCGGGGATCTCCCACGTCCCCGTCCCTTCATTCAGGCGCTGCTGCATACTCACATCATGTCACCCCTCACCAGCGCTAAAGAGCTAGATGTTAAAGGCGTCCACCTGGTGGCCGTGTGTTTGTGTGAGTGAGGCACAGCGAGCGCCAAAAGCGATGTTGATAGGCTTATCTGGTGCGGTATCACCTCTACCGCAAGACAATGAACCAGCGTGCAATGGTACCGTAAATCACTCGCCTGACTGACACGTTCAATAGTGACCCCTGCTTTTTATTGGTGGAAATTTTTAAGGGAAGTCCAATACACCTTTCTGTCGTAGTTTCACACTTATCCCGTGAATGTTTATTTTGATTTGATTGATTGAAAAAGTTGTTTTTAGCCTTTTTGAGGGGTTCCGAAATGATCTTTCTAATTAACGTGAAATTTGGAAGCTACCATTACAACATCGTTTGAGGAGTTTGTTATTTTCGTAAATACTCACATTAGAAACATGTCTAGTAGTTTCATAAGCCCGGTATATACTATCCATAATTCTGTATAGAATTCCGTACCTAATTCAGTACAGGTAGCACTGCGACAGTGTGTACCGCAACTATGTTGGTTCCTTCTGATTTCCGTATTGAATTTTACAGATAGAGCTCGTCCTATTTTTCATCGTAGTGTATGCTGTACGCAAGTGGGGTTGCCAATACGCTTAGAAAGAAATTATATTCCTGTTACACACGACCACGGATGTTTTAAAACAAAATAATACAAAGGAGCCGCGGTGGCCGAGAGGTCAGACCTCTCGCCTCCCGCAAAGGCGATCCGGGTTCGATTCCCGGCGGGGCCGGTCCCCGGATTTTCGCATGTGGGAATCGTGCCGGACGATGTCGTTGGTCGGTGGGGTTTTCTCAGGGATCTCCCGTTTCCCCCGCCCTTTCATTCCGGTGCTGCTCCATACACATCTCATGTCACCTCTCACCAGCGCTGAAGACCTCGATGTTAAGCGCTGACCAACATATTTCTCACTCATAAATAATACAAGATAGTTTCACTTATTTGGCAACTACGTGCAAGTCTTATAATGAAATAGTTTTCGGCAATTTCACCGTTGTAATTTTTGGGACATTACAACCAACATCACAAATATGCGTTTTTCCTTTATGTACCGAAAAACAGGAGTAAACAGTGATAGAGTGTACGCAACAAATATGTTTTGCTACATAATTCTGTTATGAAATCTTAATCGACGCTTACGAACAGAATTATGTAAGGGATTGAGTAGAGAATGAAGGATGGTGTGTATCGGGCTTTAGAGATTTTTTCTATAGGTCGTCCGGAATAAAGTGAGCTCTAAAGATATAACATTTGAAAAAAAATCGCCAGCCGTTACTGCATATGATTAAACATCAACAATACCGTAAAACGGGGTGAGATTGCGCCAAGTGGGGTGAGATTGTGACAACCTAATTGTATATGTTTGTTTACATATATTTAAAAAAAGGTATGAACATAGACTTAGTCCTGAAGAATAAATCAAGTCTGAAGAAGGATCACAAGAATAAAAAATTATATGCTATTTTCAATGTAGAATTAGGTTGGCACAATCTCACCCCAACTTACATAATCTCATCCCGTTATACGGTAATTACCTTACAACTTGTATGGCTGGTAGCGATTTGCTGAATGTATTTCCGTATATTTTCCTATTTAAATACAACAATACAGAAATAAAATCAACTGAAATCTACATATTTGTATTTTATTTCATGAATAAACTTTTATAATCAAACTGTATAGGTCCTTAACGACCGCACAAAATTTTCTTACACGCGCAAACAACAAGTGGCGTGTCCAGAGAGGTCAGACATTTCCTGCCGTTAGACGTTACGCGCGGAAAGATATGAATTGACTGAAAATAGAAATTTTGGAGGACTTTGTTGAGTGCTCACTATATCCTGAACAGCCCATAGCAAGCTGCAACGCAGTTTCAAGCATAGAAGAAGTGGACACGGCCATGTTAACCAACGAGCCACTAAAAAAGGGGCATCATTCACCGGCAACTTCGGAAACAAAAACTTTTAGTTCACAGGTTGGCAACAAAAATACGTTATCTAACCTCCTGTTCAAATTTTTGGGGAAAGTGCTTTGTACGCCCGTTCTGCGCGTGAATGAACAGAATCACAATTACTTGTAGAACAGGGGTACCTCCTGATCTTCCCCATTCTTATAAAATTTAATTAGAATTATTCCACAAACACAAAAACAATTTACGATTCGTAGCCATCATGAGCAGTCACGAGGTCGCGAGTCTCATGGTAGACAACTTAACCGAAAAGTTATTGTAATTGAAAATGTGTATTACTATAAATAAAAAAAAATAATATATACGTAATAAATGCTTGACACTCTAGTATCATAAACCACCAAACATTGTCTTTATATTACACATAATGATTACTTTGTAATGTTGTCGGTGCATGATGCCCGTTTCAAGGGCGCTGAGCAAACTCTCTTTGCTTACACCCTGTGTCGAGGGCCTAGTTGGACACCTGGGGTTCCTGAAGATGTTGATGACCAGGAAGAGCAGGAGAGGGGGAGGAATGTTGCTGTGCTTGGCGCAGAGGTAAGTGTGCCGTCGTGGGGACCCGGCCTGCCTGGCCGCGACCGGCAATTTGCCCGCGTTCGCTCGCCAGGTGTCGGCGGCTATCGAGGTCAAGGAGACGAGAGTTCCCCTCCACTTACCCCTTCCAAACACTCCTCTCACTTCCCCTGCTTCCTTTCAAACAGACGTCCATGCTGCGTCACTCGAAGCAGTGTCGGCGAGGGCACCGTACATGGATAAACACACTTAACATTCATAAGGGGCTAAGTTTCGAGATAATGACGGAAACAGTATATTGCGACAAAAAATGGACAAGAAAATATCCAAATGCGTTCACATATTTTTTACAATAGGAAAGTAGTAAATAGGAGCAATCGAACAGTTATTAATTCAAAACACTTATGAACATCAAGATATATTTTTTCAATGTACTAGAACGCGTTGATGTTACTCCAACCATCTAATTGTGCTGACGTAGCCTACGGTGCGCACGAATATCACTAGGAGATAGCACTTTAGGTTATGTCTCCGACCTAATGTTTTGGCACTTTGCTGTACCTAACTCATTTTTGTCGGAAATGAAATGGTACTTAGCCGCATTCAAGTGTCAAGTCCTCAAATGTTATAGATAGGGAAAGGAATAATTCGCGAGTTCAATTGCCGACGTGTTAGAATCTATTATCCTATACATACTCAAGCGCAGTATATTCGTTCATTATCTGTTGTTCCACTGAGTAGCAGCCAGTGGAGAAATAGTCGAGGCTTGAATATGCACAGGACAATTAATTCTAACATGCAGGCCATTGAACTTGCGAAATATTCCTTTCCCTAGTTATAGATGATGCTGGTATATCGCGAAAATGTTTTGGGTCACCATACCCTTGAAAACGCTGTAGTTTCTTGCAACGAGTATGATTGGGTGATATACGTCTGACACAACGTAGCTGTCTGCAGACGAACAACCGGCATCAAATATTACAATAGCGGGATTCCTATTGGCTCAGTGAAATAGGGCAACAGCTTTACGTACAAGAGAAAGCCAGTAATAATGTAATAAGCAGAACGCGTGTTTTAATCCAGCAAACAGTCAAGTTTTCCCTTTCAAGATCGTCATCTCTAGCTATTGTCAATTGAATATAGGTGATTCGTAATAAATAGAGATGATGGTATATCGCGAAAATGTTTTGTGTCAACATAGCCTTGAAAACACTGACACAACGTAGCTGTCTGCAGACCAATAACATGCATTTAATATTATAATATTAAAATAGCGGCATTCTTATTGGCTCAGTCAAATAGGGCAGTAGTTCCACGTACAAGGAAAAGCCAGTAATCTTTTGATAAGTTGAACGTATGTTAAAGCCTAGCAAATAGTCAAGTTTTTCCGCGATAAACCATCATCTCTAGTAATAAAGTAAGCATCTTGAAACTCTTAGTTACTTTTTTCCTTTCAGATATTTTAAAGTTTCTCGGCACTTATTAACATTAACTAAGCTACCAAAGAAGCGATCAAAGGATATAGATTGGGCGTTTCCGAATAGTGCCTTGAAGGATCCTTCACACCCCCGCATCCTTTAAAAGTGCATCGTGAAAGGTGCGGCCACTTTTTATTCGAGACCGAATCCTATCGAGGATGGGAGATGCACCCTTCCACGCATCCATGGCTCAAGGACGCGTCGCACGCACACGTGCGCTCTTGCGATGGTCATTTCTTTGAATTGAGAATTCGGACGTTATGTCTATACACAAATTAACCTTGGAAAGATACGATGTAGAGCGGACACATGGAATTCTGAATCGTCAATAAAATCTGAACCATTTATCAAAATTCACTGAGATTTTTTTGCCGAGTAGATATTTTATCAGCGAACGTTTATTTATATAGCACTATGCAGTATTATGCTTTATTTTCGAGTAAAACATTAAAAACTGTTTGTAGAAAAATAAGGGCTTGACCCCACAAATTCTACAAAAATGGTAAACTGTCATAATCATAATCGAAACATGTTTTCATGATGGTACAAGTGTTATCTTGGTATTACTTACAAAGCAGGTTAGTATAAACCACAGGAGTTGTATTTGTTTACGATTTTTTTTTTCGAAATTATATCCTAAATATCTCTGCAGTTATGAAGTATAACTAGAGACATGAACTTTTCGCGAAAAGAAATTTGCCTCACTTTGTGTCAGTGACTTGTGTGCACGTCTGCAGACTTGCTTCACGGTCAGAGATTGGATGTTTTGACATTCGTGTGTCGTGGGGTTTTACACGCAAATTACAGACGTGTGGTGGTACAGTAACCTTATTGTGATTGGTACAGTCAAATGAGAAACGTCACAGTTCAAAGGCACGCTGCCAATATATGTGAAGCAGAACTGCAGACGTGCACATAAGGCACTGGAACAAAGTGGGGCAAAATTCTTTTCGCGAAAAGTTCATGTCTCTAAGTATAACTCGTAGAAAATTTGTTTTTGAGTTTTTATGGGGGATTTTTTGTGGGGGATTTGTGCATTGGATCTTGGGGGGAAGGGCACCCCTGATGCGTTTTTTAAAAAACCGTTTCAACGTGTGTCAATTGTACCAAAATTAAAAAAGAAAACACACTTCGACAAGGACGGAATGTTATTATTAACAAACACCCCTAGTAACAAATACAATCATTTTTCAGTTGGCCAACAGTTGGCAGAATTAGCCAACGTTCGCTAGTATAATGGTCTACTTTTGCTGGAATGGTTGTTAATCAGGCCATGTAAGTAAATACATTTGTAGTTATACTGAAATAATTTTAACGTGGGCAACTTAGTTTAAAACGACTGACATATTTCAGTGCACGGTCCACATACAGACTTAGCAAACTAACCCACAAGCATCTGAGTATAATAAGAATGCTTGTGGTACACTTGTGGTTAATGTGTGGGTGATTTTATTATGCATCATGTATGCCACATGTGGCCGCGGGTGCATTCCTATGTTTACTGCCTGTGGGTTGCTTATCACGATCAGATTTGCACAAGTATGCCAGTTGATGTTTGCAATTTGGGACCATTCATTAAAAAACACTGTTTCGTAGCTCTCCGACATGGCCAAAAATGACCTTTCCAGACTATCGTACTTCAAAATGTACTAACAGGATGTATGTGAAACCCAAATAGAAACATGCATCGAACTTTTCTACAGACTTTCCACCAATAAAATTATATGGTCACCGCTTAAGAGTGCGTGGTAGATAAATAAACGCTGAAAATATCATCTGATTTCTGAACTTTTTTCGAAGCCAATATGGATAAAATTCTCTATGAGAATCCTAGACAATGGTATTTGCCAACTTTATGAGCAAATATCTATACAGAATTACTAGTTCGTTACGCGTGATCTCTTGTGCCGCAGTTAAACGCACGAGGTTCCGGCGTCAGAGATTGTGCCTAAGAAATTCGTAACACTGGAAACAATTTTGTTTAAAACGTTGTCTGAAACTATTGTCTAGGATTGCTTTTGTTTAATTTTCGCAAATTGGCTTCAAGAAACCTACAGTTACAGATTAATGCTTTTAGAGTTGAATTCCTCACCCTCTTAAAAATTCTATAGTAAAAATGTATAGGCGAGAATCTTGAACGCTAGTTCTGCATATAGACTTAGTCCTGAAGAATAAATCAAGTTTGAAGAAGTATCACAAGAATAAAAAAGTGTATGCTATTTTTTATGTAGAATTAGGTTGGCACAAACTCACCCCAACTTACATAATCTCATCCCGTTTTCCGGTAATTACCTTACAACTTGTATGGCTGGTAACGATTTGATGAATGTAGTTCCGTATATCTGTCACATCTGAGCCTCGAACGCGCAGTAACGGCCAGTGTTTTTTTCAAATGTTGTTTTCGAAAATTCTCAGTTTATCTCGAACCACGTGTACCTAAACGTTTTACTAAGGTAACCTTGTTCATTACCTCGTTTGTTCGGTTCTTTTTACGCAGTAATTACTGCCAGTTTATGTGCGCCTCGTAAACATGGGCAATCTGCTTCGTTTTCTTCTCGTTCGGGATATCTTTCACTTCATGAATGAACTATCCACGCTCATTTACAGTTTTATAGTCATTTAACGTCCACTTTGAAATTTATTAACAGTTTTATAATCGTTTTACGTTCACATTAAAACACAATAATAACTACTCTAAATTCAAAAATATGCTTCCGCAATTTTGTACTTTTAAAAATACGTCTGACGACCGCAATGAAAATTATTGAAATACACCAACGAACGCTAAAACTTGCGTACTATATAAGAATATATGAAAGTCTAGTATTGAATTTTACGACAGAAAAAAAATTCTTCAACGTAGAATAAAAATAATTTATTAAATCACTTATCATCGTGGAAATGCAAAATACTCATATATATATATATATATATATATATATATATATATATATATATATATGTGTATATACACACACACACACACGAATTATGTTATAAAGCAAGCTTTTGTTTCATTCCAAGAATTTGTTGAGTAATATGCACAGTAAATTTTTTTGCACGTTCAAAAATATATAACTAGGAAGAATTAATTGCCAAAATTTTGTTAGTGGAATCACAAGAAATCATCTTTGTAACACACCAGACGATAGCTTCCAAAATTGCACGGACATGTTTGCAATCATACAAAATAATTTCTTAATTACTTTATGCAAACAATGACTATCCTTCTATCATGAATGTCAAACATTTCGCGAAGTTCCGTCGATCATGCTATAGACAATTTATTTGAGGACTTTGACGGGAATCTAACCTAGATTCTCAGATAACAGTACTTAACTCTGACATTTCTTGAATACAAATCCATATGCTAGACCCACTATGCATGTGGGAGACGTAGTTTATTATGTCGAAAACGGTTAGAATTTTCCACAGACAATCCTCCATTTTTTGCGTTGATTTTTTTTTGGCACATCGATGGATAGAATTACAATTTTACTAGTGGGTTGTTTCATTTTGTCTTGTAACTCACTAGAGGTTTTAAAATCATCATGCAAAAGCACGGCTCTTAAAAGAGTTTTGAACTTCGAATGCGACGACTAGTAGCCATAGGAGTACACCCATTCAAATGCATGTTTCCAGTGATTAATGGATATAAACGTCGGCGTTTTTATCTCACGTCTAATGAAGGAAATGTATAAAATGTTGTCTGCAATGTTACAAATCTCATAATAAATTTACACGGAACTAAACACATTCATATTCCTTTACTTGCCGGACAGAGGCACTTTGTTCCCTGCCGAGCCGCGGTCTTTCCTTGGGATTATACCGTTAAGGTCATTAAAAAGTCGTTAATAGAACCCCCGTATGTAAGTCGGGCCACGTTGATTCTTGAATCTGATGACTCATATCATATGCCATTAGCACCGGCCGTTGATCAGCACTCATAACTAGGGCCACGATTTTGTCGCGAAAAGATTTTTGCCCCACTTCGTTTCAGTGTCTCTCGTGCACATCGGCAGTTCTGCTCATGATTATTGGCAGCGTGTCTTTGTTCAGACACGTTTCTCATTTGACTGCACCAATCGGAATAAAATTACTGTAACTCCTTACGTCTGTAATTTGCCAAGGCAAGTGAGAGTAAAATTATCCAATTACAGGCGATGTAGCAGACCTGTAGATGTGCACATGACGCATCGAAACCAAATGTTGCAAAAATCTTTTCACCATAAAATCGTGGCTCTACTCATAAGACGTTATCAGCACATTGTTATGTTTCGAAACCTTTTTTGAACATAATTTCTCTTACCACGATATCCACAAAAAATACTTTGTAGATTTGCAAGATTTCGTAGTATTACGGGAAAAATATGTCAATCGATTTTTCAAACCCTTGGGTTGTGTTAAGAATACTAAGGTACCTGCGATTCCTCCTACCCGATCATTCCGACGATACAAAAAAAAAAAAAGAGTAATGCTTTTTTAAACGTCTGCCTGCCATAACAGAATAGCTTTAATGAAGTAGTAAAAAACTGTTGACTGCCAAAAGTCGTGTCTTCAAAGCTATCTCTTTTCCACGCAAGGAAAGAAGAAATTTAATTTAAATTTATGATAACGTTTGCGCTCTCAATACTGCCGCCGTAAAATAGCTATGAGCGATAAAATTCATTGATTCATAAAACGCATTAGTTAACAGTAAATACATAAGACGTGTATCCCCCATTCAGCATTGTTAAGCTGAGTCTGATGTCTCATTATTGTTCTTTACAAATTAATCAACAACGCAACAGCAAATACAGTAGGTAATAAGACAGAAAACGTTCAGGTGTTTTTTGTCCACAACCATAGCCGTCTTTAGTAGAAGGCCGCGGCCTTAGATCTGGCAACACTGCCAGGAAGGGTCATTTTAACACCTCTTTTGTCTCGCCAAAGACAGTGGCTTCCTCTGATTCGCAGGTATGTAGGGCAGTGTAACGAATCAGGTACAGCCATTGCCTTTGGAGAGTTAAAAGAAGTGTTAAAATGACCCTTGTGTGCAGGGTTGCCAGATCTAAGGCCACGGCCTTCTACTAAAGACGGCTATGCCACACCATAAAGACAGCGGAGTGGCTGTTATTGCTAACAGCATCGTTCTATGCAGTTAATTTGTTAACTACAAGAACATACAACTTTCCGCAGTTTACTTTAAAAATAACCTTAGCTTACTTCATTAGTAGAGACATGCAAAATTCGCGTTATTATTTGGTAGCAGACTAAACTTCACTTTCCTATACACAACAGAGTATAATCTGCTATTCAATTGGCCACGGACTTGTATGTGTTGTCATTTACGTGGGATATGTCTTTACATAGATTGGCCCCTCTACAGTGTAAGCATTCTCCGCGGCAAGTCACGGCAATATCGACCAGCAGGAGACGTCGAACGAGACTATAGTCACTTGGAGTCTAGTCAGCTCTCCGAAAATAACGCGAATTTTGCATGTCACTATTCATTAGTTTTATGAAACAAAAAAGTAAGCAATACATGCAAAGCAAGTGCGCTGTAATTTTGAATTTCCCGCCGTTGACAGACGGGTATGGACCAGAAAATTTAGCGTTTTGTTTTGGTTACATGCTAGAATTCAAATTTAAACAATCGTTTTTAAGTCTGTGTAACTTTCGCAGTTGGCCGTTGACCGAGCCATCATTTCTGCTGATTTCACGATGGTTATTTTTTATTCCTAAACAAGAACAGATACCAAAACACTGTTGCACATTTTCATTATGATGTTTAATTTTTTCAAGACAAAATTTTTTTATAGATTTGGTTTATTAGTTCGTTAGTGAGAATTTAATAATTGCGTAATTAGCTGAAACCATGTTGTATTTTGTCTCGAAAAAATTAGTTAACATGGCATTCACTGTTTTTAACAAAACTGCGCAATAGTTTTTTTTTTTTTTTTTTTTCGATATCTGCTCCCATTTAGGATCGAAGAAAACATTGTGGTAAAAACAGTCGAAATAATAAATCATGGCCTCAACAGCGCTGCGCCAATAACAAAGCATAGCAGCTAAAGGCATGTCCAATCATGTGTTATCACTGTGCCACCGAGCAGCCAATGAACAGCTGGTGTCTGCTTGAGTACACAGATATTCCTGGAAACTAGCACTAGATGATATTTGTAGATTCTAGGACAAAGCCTTTTTTGGATCAATTATTCCGTTTAAATTTAGGAAACTTAAGGGGTAGGGTGTGTTTTAAAAGAATCCTCGACAGCGCTAAATCATGCTGAGTAACCAAATTGATATTCGGATCAATTTATTACTAGCTTAAATTTATAACATTTACTTGAAGGTATTTCGGATAAATTTTTTTCCGTTTGGATTCGTTTATTTCATATAAAAATGATGTTTTATTCATTATGGTATTTACTCTGGGGGGGGGTGAAATTACCCCCTCCCCGCCCAATTACGGAAATTTCAAATAAATTAAAAGATCTTTGCTCCATTTTTTAAACAAAATTAAATTTTATACATTTAGTTATTCTCCCTCTGAAATGACCATTTTCCCTTTGGCAGGAAAATGGCATTTCATGAGACATAATTTTATGTATGTGGGCGCTTTAGTTCCGCGCCTGCCGCTAGGAGGGCACCAGCACGCGTGAGCGTTGTTTTCGGTGGCGGCCACCAGGTGTGGTCAGGGAGGGAGCGCGCGCGGCTGTGGAAAGTAGTGGCTGGCGAGTCGCGGGAG
>PNEQ01003349.1:0-12769 GCA_003012365.1 Medauroidea extradentata
CCAATTTAAATTCCATGAAAATTGAGGGTCAACTTTATTCGGAAATTTCTGCAACTACATTCATACTCTATGTACATGTGCAGAATAATGTCCACTGATCCATTTCAACACTTCAAATAACAATATTTCCCTCTCAAACTACAAAAAAATGTAAAATCGCAACACCAATGCATGCACCAATGTGTAAACACAGACCAAGATAACGCCAATGCATACGCCAATCCCTTTGATGGTTGGACCAAAAACCGACAATGAATGGCAAAGCTTCCAACACATGGCCAACATTCCAAGATCGGCCAAGCACCATTTACACACTTGTCGATTCCTTCCAAGGTCGGGTGTTGGGCCAATGTGTAAAGCCGGCTTAAAATAGGAACTTCTAGCTTCCTTCCTTCCTGACGTACATCGAAACACAGCCTGGTTTGTAGTGTACCTCTTGTGTGAATGTCTAACCTCTCATAATACATTTATTATGCTTAAATGGGATATCTTATATCATAAAAAGTATTAAATAGCTACAATTTACTGTACTTAAATTTTATAAAGGAACTTTTAGTTCCGTCTAAAATATATCAAATGTTGATGATGTAAGTAAGAACATATCCTTTAAATATTTAGGTAACTTTCAAAACTGAAACTTGTACAGATACGTATACAATCGAAGAAAAAAATAAATAAAGGCAGAATTTTTATCTAAGACAATGTACACAAATTAGTAGTCTAAGAAGATTTAATTGATAACAGTGTTTCAGAGACAACTATGAGTTCCATCTATACTGCTTGTAAATATTGTATTGGAGTATGGCTGCACAGGCGACAGAACATTGAACTAAAACTCAAGAATTGCCGACATAATTAAAAGTGAACTAAAACTAAGTTTGCTACTTACATAAAATTATGCGATTGAAAAGCAGTATGCTCCCTGTAAAATGAGTACCGCCTTAGTTTTAATTCAGCTCTTTGTTCTCAGCTTTATGATTAAAACATTTATACTTGCAATTAATAGCGTAGTAGATCTATAGACAGTTAAATTCAATAGATTAGTAAATCCGGAAGATGAAGATAATCTACATAATATTTTGTCGACGTTGCAGATTTTGTAAAATCTAATCTCTGTCACTGTGCTGATGCTGGCCGTTGATCCATACTCTGACATGCGAAGCTGCACTCATCACAATCATTTTTATACTTCTCACTTTTTAGTGTGAGTAGTGGAAATATCACCAAAGACAGACTGTTGTAGGGCTCACCGTCCCTTTATTATACAGAGCTGTAACATAAAGAGTGAAATCTGCAATGACAGTAAATCTACAGAGGCCCAGGTACGGACGACAATGCTACTATTCAACCACCAACTGTGGTATGAACACCTCACCACACTGTCTCTCCCCAGTCTAAAACACTATGCATAATTCAGAACAGAATTCCAACGTTATTCAATGCAAGTAGCACTACGACAGTTTGCAATTAAATCTCAGTTGAAGTTAATGAAGAAAATTAAATAAGGAATTAAGTATTTAATTAAGGGTAGTGTGCACTGGGCTTTATTGTGACTCGCGAGATATTCAGATGTTCATGTCTGTGGAGGGGCTCTCAACCTTGCTTGCACTTGCCATAAACTGCTTTTTTCAAGACTATTAAGTATGCTTACAACTGAAAACTTTCATTTGTTTGTACCCTTACCTGAGCCTGTCTTTCCTCGCTCGCTTATAATCGCTTGGTTGACAAGGAACTCTCCGCGGGCTGTTCAGGTATTTTCGTATGTGGACTACGCTGCGGACAGCTTCAAACTCTGCGTGTATTACAGTGTACTATGCGTTCGACGTCATACAGGGGGAAGTCGTAACCACAGTATGTTCTGCTTAGTGTATTCACATGTGTAAGAAATACTTCAACCATTGGCCAGCGCGAATCCTTTTACGAAGGTTACATGTGTACTATCTGTCTGAATATGTGGTTGTAGCTGTGCATTTAGTCGCCGCTGACGTGAAACCAATTTATGAAGCATATACACCCCACGATCTTGTATTCGACCCATCCCAACTACATACATTTCATTGGTAGAGCACTAATTACTTTGTTCAATCATTACAAACTTACTACTTCTGACCGAGGACATCAACTTATTCCTCCTAATTGAAATCAGAGTCATGCTTAACTCAGTATTTGAACTAAAATGACACACCTCCCTGAAAGAAAGTGTTGCACAAGGGAAGGATGCAGTGGAGTAAATAAATTTGGCCACTGCTTAACAGAGTGACATGGAGCATTGTTATAGATGAAGTGAGATGAGAATGGAGCAACATTAAAAAAGGTAAGGAAAAGGTGTGTGTGTGTATGGCTTTTAACAGCTTCATTACATACAACTTTTCTATAGGCCTATGGTGTATAGAACCGATATCATGGACATACGCCATTGCTTGCGAATGTTGCCGTCTTGCAGAAAACATCCACAATAAAACGAAAAACAACAACAAAAACCAACAAAGAAAAGTCGAGCGTTAGCTGTTGTACAACAGCTCGACTTTTCTTTGTTGGTTTTTGTTGTTGTTTTTCGTTTTATTGTGGATGTTTTCTGCAAGACGGCAACATTCGCAAGCAATGGCGTATGTCCATGATATCGATTCTATACATAATACCAACCCATTGCAAGAATCGTTCAAAGATTTTCTATATGGTGTTTATATTTTGCACTGAACAAATTTTATAAAAGATCAGGGCCCTTTACTGGGATTGCTGGAGGCCAGGGGAGTCACAGGGGAAAGGCGGCACAGGGAGTGTAGCTCCTTGGTGAAACAAGTTTGGATTCAGCCCTAAGTACAAAAGTGTGTGCTGTGTTATTTGATTGACGTAGCATGTTACTGAACACAACTCACAGGTTCCATGTTCCTCAGGTACTGTAGCATGTCACTCATCCTGGCCTCGAACCCCGGAGCGAAGCAGCCCGGGTCAATGGCAACGAAGCAATGGCCCAGGTCCGCCACTGTTGAGCTGCCTGTGGTCTTCCACTTGCGCACGTTTGGGCCATATAGCGAATCTGCCACGACACACCAAACACACCAATTCAGGATTTAATGTACTGCAGCAGAAAACTTGAAATGAAGAACATTATATTTACTAGGATGCTTCCGAATCCTAGTTTAAAATGTACTTAATGTGTAGAAGTGACCTGTCACTCTAAGTTTTGATGGGAAATTATCGTGAATAATTTCTTCTACCCATTTGGTATGAAAAATACATTTACTCATGATAAACATATTCACGATTCATCAGCAGAATAATAAAATGAACAGAAATGGTTCTGTTTTAGATTGTCTGATGTTGACATGTTTTAATGTTCATATCAAGCTCTTGCTTAAACATATAACTTCCCAGCACGAAAGGGCTGAAGTTCAATTTATGGAACAATTGTAAAGAAACAATTAATGGTATGGCCAAAAATAATATGGTTTCAGAAAAAAGAGTTGACTTGGAGTGGGTTTTAGAGACGTAAAAATGAGGTGATGAATTTCGGTAGGTTGAAGTCTGAAAGGTGTGATTATTTTAATTTCCAGACAAGATGCCTGCTAACCAGTGTAATGGATGAAAATGAGAAATTTGTCTACTCATAGGGTGTACAGCCATCTACTCTGGCTTGAAGAACTATCCATTTGCCTCGTTTAATTATATCTCATACAGTTGCAGAAGTATTAAAGGCCTCAGTGAAGCCTGGTGTCGCTGAAAAAAAACAAATTATTAAAGAAGAATTTTTTTTATCTCACAGTATGAAATGTGTTCTCTGTAAAATGTTACTCCTCCGCCTAAGACGGATAGGTCACAGGTTATTGTTAGTTCACAGTTTGGGATCTATGCGAGTGGTGTCTTTCACTGTTATGACCGCTGTAGAAGCTGTAGTCAGTAGCGTATGGTAAACCCTTGCTTTTTGCTATTTGTTTCCCGTTACAATGATACTGAGGTCGCAACTGTTTCAGAAAATCTGTAAACTTTTATCTACGTCTGGTTTGTGCCAAACATTTTTATGCAGCACTGAAACAGAAGGCGTACTCAGTTTCGCATAACTTCAGTAAAATTTGACAGTTCTGATTGAATCAATGTCAGTTAGTTCTAAAATGAAGTTGAGATGTCCGTCCTACTGTTTGTACTGTCAGTTTTGTCTTGTACAAAGACAGCAAGAAACATTGCTCACTATTGACAGTAGGTGCTCAAAAGCTGTCCAAATTAACTAAGTTATACAAATCAGGCTAAATAAAGAGAAAATCAGGGAATACAAGGCGGTAGAAATTAATTCCCTTAGGACGCCACCTACCTGGGCGTTAGAGGAGCTATAAGGGCGACCTTCAAGCGCGCATCAAATGCCGCATCGCCTGAACGAGCCAAGCGCTGTAGCCTACTAGTGTATAAGACCCCCGGCGATGCATTTTTATTATGAAACTATTAAGCGGTGAACATATAACTTTACTGGTAGAAACTATGTAGCAAAGTTCAGTGCACGTTTCTATCCCAGGTTCATATAGAACTGAACAGTATATTTTGAAACCTGGCAATCTGAAAAAGGTCATTTTTAACTATGATGAAGGGCTTAGAAACAGTGTTTTAAATGAGCATGGTGTCTTAACAATGACATTCTTCCCTTGTCCAAAGTATGTTTTGTTTCCATACATTGACACAATGAGCACATGTCGGATAGTTTCGTAAAATAACCGTATTTACGAACGCACTGCAACCCATTAGAAGCGCGTGGCAGGCGGCAACTTTAAAGTAGACGCTACTTACAGAAGAGAATACAGCCACCAACCTGAAAGTATTCCACAGAACGTCTCAACAGCGAGTGCCAGACCATAGCCCTTGTAGCCAGAAGTGTGCTCCTCGCCTCCCAGAGGCATCAGGCAGCCGGTGTCGAAGGCCAGATCTGCATCTGTCGTGGACTTGCCGTCAGGTCCCTGCGCCCAGCCTTCTGGTATCGGCTCGTTCTTCCTCATCTGCATCTCTATCTGAGGAAACAAACCACCACACACAATGATGCACTGGCCCCTATTTTTCCAAGAATACAATCATTACAGTTAACTTTTGAAAAGTTGTTTAGCTTTAGCTGTAATTAAAATACAGTAGTCATGACTTACAGATTTTGCCACTAACTTCGTGATACCTACGGCTGAAATGTCAAAGTAGCAATAAAACTGAACTTGCTGCAGCTGTTTTAGAAAGTAATATTGAGTCTACGAACGCTTCTCCCCTCACCCAATCACCCAACACTACTAAGTATGATCAATTTTACAAAAAGCTCTACCAGACAACTTCCTTTCCGGGGTTTCCTTTACCTTGATTGCACATCTTGTGTTTTAATTGGTTTTCAAGTGGCAGAGCATTTGCGAACGTCATAAATATCACATCAAATCAAAATCAACATCAGCGAGTTGTCATAAACAATGTTCGTTGCTTACATGCAAATAGCTATCAATAATTTCATATGTACACCAAACTGCTTTAAATTTAAATTACCATGTTTTTCAAGCAGATGTACAATGAAACAGACTCTCAACATTTTTAGACAAGAGTTATTTCTTGCTATTCTGGAGACTATCCATATTTTTTTTCTGTGCAAACCTGTGTGTGTAATGACTTACAAAAGCACTATATATTTTATGTGTCTTGGTAAGACTGTATACCACACTGATAAACTAAGTAGGACTACAATTAACTCTCTGGATTACCCGCATTGCGGATTAACCACCGCATTAATGACAATCGTGATTATATGACAAATTCCCGATGACTGTTAACATTTGGAATATCCGCGAAAACCCGATTTTCCTAGAATATATAGAAATTCAGCAATTCTTAGATTTTTTAAAATACAACTTGCACAGACTGACACATTAGCGACAAGCTGCAAACACAGTTCCACTTAATACCTAAAGAAATAAAAGATACCCGACAGTGTGTAAATTATTACAACGATTTTTTTTCTGAGGAACTGCCTCCCTTGATTAGCGCGGATAAGTAAGAATTGACTGTATTTTAATAAGATAAATACCTTGCCAACTGCCACTGCAGTGGTCGCCATGTCGAGCACAAAGCTGTCATTGCCTTGGGCTGGGGCTGCTATGGAAATTGGATTTGTGCCAAGAGCAGCCTGTAAAATTAAAATAATATGATTACGAAGGACTCATATTTTTAAATAATACATAACGAAAAACAAATAATAATCAAATAATAATGTTAAAGATGTAATATTGTGCAATGTACTGTAATAAATTAGAAGTAAAACCTACCAGTGCCCTGCCTGATATTTCATAATGTTAAAACCCCCGTATAAATTCCAACAGGCTCATGTTTCACATGTTCATGAATAGGATTTTTTAAAGAAATAATATGCCATGAGTATACTGCTGTACAATTTTTTTGTTGGAAATATTACTCAAAATAATTAAAGATACACAATCCTGAACTGAATTTTAGGCAAGAAAGGAACATCTATAATTTTCTAAGCAAATGGTTTTATAGTATATATACACACACACAAATTCAAAAGAATTAAATGCACTTACTGTTTTTGATCTAGTTGGACTCAAGAGTGGAGAAGTGTTGGTAAAACTCATTCCCTGCAAAATAATAAATTTTAGATAACTACATAAAATAAATTCTGGAAAATATATAAATTGGTATTTTATTCAAGTCATTAAAATAAAATATGAACGTAATTTTTAAACGAATGTTGCAGCATGTAACTTAATTACCATAAGAAAGCCATTGAATTCATATTTACAAAAAAAAAAAAAACGTAAAACTGTATAAATTTGTCTAATTTAAGATTTTCAGAATATAATTATTAAAATTTATGTTCCAATAATATAGTAACTGCAGGCATTAGGATATCCTACCATTGTAACAATTCCAGACATACTACGCCGTTACTCCATTCGCACATAAAACAAAAAATAATAACAGTGAAACTAACAACTTCAAAAGCTGTACTGAGTGATTCCACATCACTAAGAAAAAGTAGCACAACTATATATCATAATTTGGCTCAGCCAATGTATGGTTAATATTTTAATATGTCATAAAAGCAGATACTTAAGGAGTCATAGAACCACAGCAGTTGGCATGGAAATTAAAGCATAAAATAACATTAAAATATAAATCATTCGTTCAGCGTTTGAAATTAAAAATTGCAATACCGAGAAAAAATGTGAGAAACCACAGCCATATATATATATATATATATATATATATATATATATGGCTGGATAAGCATCATAAGCTGGTGACACATTTATACTTACAGCTTGGTATGTCATACAGAACATGGAGCTATCAGTAGCATTTGACCATGACACGGGCGGCAATAAGTGCTGTTACACAATATCCTACTGCGAGAAGAGAATTTTGAAGTCCGTCTTGGGTATCTCCAGATGTTCTGTTTCGTCGTGTTTGCAAAGTTCATTCGGTGTGGTTGCGGCTGTCCTGTAGTGAGCCATTCGTCACCCGCCAACGCATTTTTATATGTGATAGAACAGATGTACTTGTAGACCTACAAGGCGTAACGATCACCTTGAATACGTGGGATAGTGATTAGGACCACGAAAATCTCACGAAAAAAATTTAGCTTCAATTGGTTTCAGTACCTTACGTGCAGACCCGCAGCTGTGCTCTATAGTTAGTGATTGGATGTTTTGACTCACATGTGTCTTGCGATTCTACCTGTAAATCACAGAAGTATGGTGTTGCAGAAACCTCATTGTGACTGTCACAGTCAAATGAGACACGCGCTACCAACTACCATACACGTAAGGTACTGAAACAAACTGGGGCAAAATTATTTTCGAGATAAGTTCGTTGCCCTAATAATAACAGGTCCCAACACATCTGTGAATCTTTGTTCTCACACATAAAAGAATACACAACGACAAACCTACCTCAGAAGGCGCGATTTATTTCCGGACGAACAGTAGTGATAAATTTTAGCTAATCCTGATTTTTCTACAATGCCGCATATGATTTCATAAACATGCATACCGAATCATGGCTACACTGGGAATTCTGGACTCTGTATGATCTGTGGACGTGATAACAAAGCTTGAGGCAATGTTTGTGATTGTAACTACGATACCAGAACTTTCCTTGCTTGGCTAGTTTGACGGTGCATAATGCAGAACTCGGTCAATCGTGCACCACGGTGTCGTCAAACTAGGATGTGACCGTCATGATGTTAAACGTGTTCGTCATCGCTGCCGCCGGTGTGGTAGTACCGCCCTCCTGTACCTGATCCCGAAGGATTACCAGGAGACACTTTGCTGTCCATGCTGCGACTCATCATATGCCGCGCAGCCAGAGCACAAAGCTGACAGGGTAGTTGAATACCACTGACAGGAGGAGTTAACGCTCCTTCCAAACGCGGCGGCAAGTAGTAAAAATCTACTCTTAGCAGCAATAACACCCCTGTTTACTGCGGGGAACCACCTTGCTGAGGGCGAGGCTATTCGACCTCTACGAATCCGCTTCGTGGACGAGTCCTATTACTAGGCAGACGCGAGAATTGACCAGTCAGTGGCAGCTGAAGTAATGGGCGCCTGGACAAGGTGCTCAGATGCTGTAGAAGTGTGTACGGTCCTATAGACTGAGACGTGTCACATGTCTGAACTCCTGAGCGAGGGAGTTTGACGAGGCTGTACGGTACCCAAGTCTCCATAGAGCCGCGGCTGGTGAAGTGGCTTAAACACTCGCCTCCCACCAAGGCGATCTGGGTTCCATTCACGGCGGTGTCGGCCCCCGGATTTTCGCATGTGGGAATCGATGCCACTGGTAGGTGAATTTTCTAGGGAATATCTCATTTCCCCGCCCTTCATTCCGAAGCTGTTCCATACAACACGTCACCTCTCACCAGCGCGTAAGATCTAGACGTAAAATTGCTGACCAGGATCTCTTCCATTCAGTCGCTATGCGCACCAGATGTCTGTCTTCGCGTCCGTTGTTGCAACGAGACAGTTGGCTTCTTATCAATCGTTTAGCCCATTTTTCATCAAAACATTAATCACATATTCATTTCGCCGCGGTTGAATTTCCTTCAACGCGAGCAACAATTTTGTGATAGGTTAATCCGCAATTCTGATACACCATGCTTATACTACGGCCAAAGGTGGAAATCAGTCCATATGGTTGTCGAGTTATTCGAATAAGCTAGTTCACTCCGCTGCGCGGGGGAACACGATGCCAATACCTGCCAAAGGCTCTCCGACTTCCAGTTGAAAGGTGGGCTCACAACTGATAAAATAACAGTAAGCACAGGACATTGGCCGTACTCACAACAACTGAGTTCCATGTATTCGTTCTTATTGAGTCACAACTGATCACACTATCGTGTGCGTGGAGATGTTGACATAGGAAATGGTAATATTTCATTTATTGTGCGGACGTATGGGACAGCAACGAATCAGAACAAAGAATTTACTGAATGTCCACAACGTTGGCTTAGCGTCTGAAAAAACGAGAATATGAAATGTTGATATTATAAACTATATTCCTGTATTGTAATTGTTTTACACTGTGTAGTTAACTGGGGATTTTTTATCTACCAGTCCTGCTATCTCCAAATACGTCTCCGCTTCAAGTATGTTCAAATGGTTTTCGGTGAAATTTCTAACAGCAAAGAATGCTTCAGATTCATCGAAAAACTGTCATTGAGTTTCTACTGTTATGTTATATGCCATGTGCTTATGTTTTATAATTATGAACCAACCCTTATACCGTTTACCAGCGCCGTCATTGTGAATGAGTGAAGATAAGGCAGTTTACAGCAAGGTACTGAGCGATGGCGAAATGTGATATGAGACTATAGAGCAGGATCGGAAGGCAAGAGCGGAGAGAAACGGGAGAGCCACGAGAAAACCAGCAAGTCAATGGAGACGTCCGCCATGTTTCCCGTTTGCAAAAATCTGGAACAGCCCCGCCGGGAATCGAACTCAGATCGCTGTGTTGGGAGACAAGATTAGTGCATGTTTTAAGCAACTCGACCCAAGAATATAGGCTATCACATAATTTCTCTACTCCGTCCTGTAAATTACCCCACTGTGGCATCCATCACGTGCATAATCTTTCTTGGAGTTACAATTTTTAGATCTGGCATTGTACGTTTTCAGCCTAGAAAAATAGCACGTATGTATACATATGAGTACTCACTATCAAACCTTGTTTAGCTGCCATCATAGAGTACCATCCAGCGATGCCAAAATGATTGCCACCTGGAACATTAAACGAAGAGCCACTGTAGAACGCTCTATAAGCAAGTAAGTGTAAAAATATTTTACTTAAAATGTTAAGGCCTTGCTGCCCTGTTTATACTGTTTCTTGTGATTTTTTTTTAAAGCTTAAACGAGAGTAAATATCACAAATCTGTTTAACAGATTTACTAAAATGGTTTCTGCTGTGATAGCTAACTTTTTCAAGACAAGAAATTACACTGTTCCAACTAATAAAACAAATAAGCGAATTAAAAACATATCGTTAGTTACGTAATTTGCTAAAATCATAGCAATTACTGTTTTGAAAAAAAAATAGCCAACATGGTGAATACTGTTTTAAACCAAACTACCAATTAGATAGTTTAAATCTGCTTCGTTTAGGATTAAAAATTAATTACTGCAAACTATTAGAAACAGGGGGGTATGGCCCTAATAAAACACTCATATTATTTATGATTCGTCTTACAATCTAAAACACACAGTGCAATTTCATAAGAAACCCCATGCTGTGATTCAACAGTAAAAAATGCCACGTGGCTAAAAATAATCTTCGCAATATTTATCCCGAAGGAGAAAAAAAGTTGTGCTTCTTGGAAGTAAAACCATCGTAGCTTGCAGAAACATTATTTCTCTTCTCACCAACTCTTTCAACCTTTACACTGTAGAAATAACATTAAAAAAAAAACTAACACGGAAACTTTTGCCATATTTGCGCTCACTGATGTTATCTTTGGACAATTCCTGCAATGGGTTAGTGTTACGAACTAAACTTTTTATACGACATATGTATAAACTGAACTGTTTTGGACATACGATATAAACTGAACTGGTTTTGGATAACCGTTACAAACTGCACTGTTTTTTTTTTTGGCATACGCTCGAAATTGAGTATGCCCAAGAGAGTTCAGTTTATACTACGCTTATTCACCTTCCGAAGTAGAAAAAGCGTACAAAAAAATTTAGTAAGCTAATTATGATAAACAAGTGGTCAACTAGGAAACAACATATATTTCACTACAAGAAGACGCTAAATAGGCCCTCATAAAAATTCACTAGCTGTTGTAGGGTAGGTTATCTAAGTCACATGACAAGGTTTTGTTGATTACCAGAATTTGATAAACACCTGCAACGCTTTTCAAGGTTTTAAAAATAACGGGAATACATAAAAACCTAGATATTTCCCACATAATACATTTTCTGCTAAATGCTACATCCACTTGCATTATTTACACATGTTATGTTTATATTCAAATATAATATTAGTTTTAGTAGTTGATTGAGTGGCCATCAGTTGAAATTTCGAACCCAGGTAAACTTTCCTGGGGTAATATTTCAAACACAAAAAACTCGATATTTTGGCTGAACCTACCCTACCCTAGTGAATTTTCATAAGCGCCTTTTGCATCTTATGAAATTTGGGTGCAATACCAGGCATACGGTAAACTCTTCAATTTGCTGGGTTTCGGCCTGTGTTTTGTGACATCGAAACAGAGCGAAGCGAACAGCTGAATCCCGACTGACCATGAACGTCGGAGGACGTCATACGAGATAAAAGCTGTTTGTTTAAACGAAAACGTTGCTGACATTGGGTGTAAGAAAGATGAGCATTACATAACAGACACTTGCCAGTTATTTAATGCAAGCCCCCGAGCAAAACTTCTGTACGTGTACATTTGACGTCTACGGCGTGGTCATTATCAGGGCTGTCCATATGAAGTGGGTCCTGGGTGGGAATCACAACAGTGTTGAAGAGTGACTTTTCACACGCAGCTTAGGGTAACATTAATTCAAATAGCACGGTTCAATTCGATACAAATAATCTTAAAGATGCGATTCTTTTCACAGACTCACGTGCGTGACATGTTGGGAGACAAGGAAATTTCACGAATTCAGTTAAGTTGAAGTTAAAATTTCCAACTCCTGTACGTAAGAGCTACATTCTACACTGGGTCAGTGTTTATAAAACTCGTCCTTGATGAGTCATGAACCAATTGTAAACCTGCATGAAATCACATACTGACTTCCGTGCTACGTTTTCAGATGTACAGTACAACTGGCCATCATTAGAACAGAACCTATTTACAGAGACTTGTCAAATTCGCGTTATTATTTGCGGACAGACTAGACTTCACTGTCGTCTACTTACCAGAGTACAGTCTGTGATTACATTGTCCACGAACTTCTATACGGCTGGACTCGCATTCGGGAGGACCCGGGTTCGATACCAGGCTCCGACCACCCCGATTTCGGTTTTCCATGGTTTCCCGAAATCACTACAGACGAAAGCTGGGATGGTTCCTTAAGAAAGGTCAATACTAGAGATGATGATTAGAGGTACGTAAATTTCGCAGATACATTCCAGGTCAGGTTGAACGCCAACTATGTATACTTCATTGTCATGTCTGTGACTTGCTGGCGGCTGTTACGAAACGCGTTTGACTACTGCAAGCCAGTAGTAAATAAGGAAATAATGCGAAGTGCTATCGCTTGCTACCTGCTTGTACGGTTATAAGCCAATAGATAATCGA